>CAHIKZ030000624.1:1497500-1592500 GCA_903632075.3 Acanthosepion pharaonis
TGTAGGTGACAAGCATCCTTTTGGGAGTCTGTCACACAAAGTGACTGTTCTGGGGAAGTAGGTGTTGAACTTCCTTCTTGCCATGACTTGATACCATGCTATTTACATACTGGGTCCTAGTTGTAAAGATCTGAATTGGTGGAACTAAGGAATGTAGCTTGTCTGAACATTTGCCATAGAAATAGCAATTGAGTCTCAAGAGGCTAGCAGCCTTTTGCCTGTGGAAAAGGGTTTGAAGGGAGGAAAATAATTCATCATGCACAAGGCTACAACATTGCTCTTGAACTCTGTCATAGCCGGACAGCGAAGAGTGGGTGGCACTTTCAGCAGCTGGCTTCAGTTCAAACCTTGAAGAGTTTTCATGCAACTATGATATCAGTACATATCAATTCAGTATGGTTTCCTTTATTTCCAGTGAAACTTTCCTATTGCTTAATACTTTTCTTAGCTTTTAGCAGGCATCTTTAAGTGGGCTACTTTGTTTCCCTACTTGTAAAATCTGTTGTACCTAAAAGGTATAACTCTTAACTTCATTTCATTATTCTTAGTAAAAAATAATGAATTTATATTGAATACTGTCTTATGTTGTTTCATTTTTGCTGAAAATCTGTTGAGCATTGAATGAAGAAGCTGTAAGGACAAGTAACATTTCTTTTGAAGTTTCTTCTTCCTGTGTATCTTTCTTGACTATTGTTGCTTAAATGAACTTCATAGAAAAACTCTGCTTTACTACTTTTATTTGACTTACAAGATCGTGGAAGAGTCTACACCAGAATCAACTACTTCTATTCAATCAAGCAGTTCAATATGTGTTGTAATTTGACATCCATTGTACTATGTGTATAGGAGACATATCTACAAACAACATGCCAACACAATCAATATCATTGAAGCAATATTATTGAACTAAAATAGAACCAACTTGTACACAGTCTATACTTTTTCTTGTTCCTTACTTTTACATACTTGTAAACATGTTTAATTTACAAAATAGTAAACAGAAAATGATAATACTTCAAAGAGTATTTTTTTAAATGACCAGCAAAGTATGCACAAAAATTACAGGATTATTTATATATGGATCAGTACTTCTGCCTAGCACTTCTGCTAACTACAATCAAAATATCACTGCACAACCTTCTGCCTAGAATCAGAATGCAATTACAGGATCAAATTGCATTTACTCAGAATTCCAGCTGGGATCAAAGTGTAGTTTCTGTTCTCCTTTCTTCTTAACATTATGAGGGATATCAGGTCTTGTGACTTCCAGCCTTATGGCAGTACCTCCTTTATTACACTAAAAAGAGAGGGCTGGAGGATACCAACGTCAGTATGATGGTGGTCATGGTAACTGGACAATCAATTTTTGTTCTGAGCCCATATGTATGCATATCTTGTGTTACATCCTACTTTGATGGGAAGATTGGTAAATATCAAACAGAATATAACTGCACAATCAGATTGAATTTACTCAACCTTCGAACTGAGATCAAATTGTAGTTTCTGTTCTATCTTCCTCTTAAAGCTATGAGGATGTCTAGTTCTGGAAATTCCAGTCCCACAGCAACACCTTCCTCATTATACTAAATAGGGAGGATCAGTAAATACCAATGCCAATGTGACAACTGCCATGGGGACAGAATAATTTTTGCCTTTGACCCATATGGGAACCTCAAATTAAAATTGGCCTTGTGTCAAATCCTTCCACTACTGAGAAGACAAATAAATACAGGATCAGAATTCATTTGGATGATCAAAGGACCTTTACACAGTCTTCAGGTTGAGATCAAAGTTTAGTATCTGCTCCCTTTTTTTTCTTAAACTATGAGGGATCCAACTCTTTGGCAGCTCCTCCCTCATTACACTAAAGAGGGAGACGTGGTGAATACTCAAGCCAACATGACAGTGGTTGCAGGGGACTGGGCAATTTTTGTCCCTGGCTATGCATTATAGTGGTCTTGTATCACATTTTGACACTGCAGAAGAGAACCTTTGAGTTTCAAATAAACAGTTCAGAAAATGTAAAATAGATCAAAATATATTGCTTAATAACAGAATAAAATCTTACCATGTATGCAGATTTGTCTCACTTTCTTAAAGCATATGAAGAAAATTTACAGTTCTAGATTGTAGTTTTTACACTCACCTATATATATGTATATGTCTTATATTATTAATTAAACCAGTTGTTGAGCCCAAACTGTTTAATATATATGAATATATTATACATTCCACAGATGATGAATCACCCCAATGTAATTATTGCAACAATTATACAAAATCTTATATTTGACAGTAACAGTAAAATTTCCTATGGTTTATGTTAGTCAATAAGATTGATAACATTACATAACAGTGAATAAGTAAAAAAAATGGTGTACCATCAGTAGGTATGTTTTAGTGGATATGACATTAAACAACAGATCCTAATAAAATGTCTTTAAAATCTGGTAGCTGATGTTATTTTGTTTTATGGCTATTGATAAAGTTCATGAACCATAATTTCCCTATATTCTGTTCCTTACACCATCCCTTGACAGTCACAGCTGAATATAAAAGGAGAGAATGAGTGAAGAATAATTCAATGTACATACTTTATATTCCTATAATAATTGATGTCAAGTCTGTGTTCTGTGATAGTTTTTAAATTATTATTTTCAGTATCAATGTTATTGAGGCAATAATGTTGATACAGGTATTTATACTAATAAAGAAAATACAGATTTTTAACTGTAACACTGAATACAAGTCAGTTTTTTTCTTTCTCATCATTAAAGTGTTTAAATCAATTGTTATTCATCTGAGGCTAGACATGCAGAATGTTTCTGAACATTGGTTTTCAGGTATGACTGTTGTATTTATTAAAGGAGTGCATTTTTGATATCAGTTGTTTCACAGTGCCTTTTATCTGAGCTTAAGATACTTTCAGATAATCTCATCTTTTGGGTAGGACATGCTTTATGAACTAACTTTTTTTAATGCATGACAAAAAAAATTCATCTCACTTTACACAGATCTAGGAATAAAGCCAATAAAAGTAAGATTCACTTAAATGCATTTAGTGAAACATACCTGTTACTTTTGTATTTAGAAAACTTAAAAAATAATAAGGAAACATTTTCTGATCATATTTCTTTCTCTTTTGAAACAGAGTATTTAAACATTTGTTATTTTTCTATCAAAGGATATGTGTACATTGTTTAATTTACAAAATTAAATAATAATTCACCAATTATGATCACAATGAAAAAGACAATTTCAAACTGCAATCAAACTGTTTAAAAACTGCATGAAAATCTTCGTATTTTTATGTAAAGTGTTGTGAAAATTTATTTAAAAAATTTATTACCCACACACGAACACACAGATGGACATTTGTTTTTATTTATATGCCTTATGGATTCAATAACATTAATACTGACTAAAAAAGAAACTAAGTAATCCATTATTTTAAAATAACTTCAATATTGAATATATATATATATATATATATATATATATATATATATATATATATATATATATATATATATATAAAAGGCAGGATGTGTGTGTGTGTCTGTGTGTGTAACGAATGCACAGTCACAATTTTCGACAGATTTGCACCAAAATTTACATGCACATGCTCCAAGTTAGTGGGAAGGCCATGACCAACATTGCATTTCCCAACTCCCATCGATAGTGGAAATAATCGATTTTCATGCTTCTATGGCACTTTTCATGTAGTTTGTGACCATTTTCTACTGGCTGCCATGAATAGGCAGGAAGTTTCTATTGGCCAGCATGAGAGCCAACAGCTGACTGACATGAATGTTAACTAGTATGCTAGCATGCAAAAAAATCGATAGCTGCATTTGTCACAAGTGGGAAAAATTTAAATCTGCATGGCACTTTTCTCCAATTGGTTCATTCCCTTGCTTAAACTCAACATTGATTCTGATTCTGCAGAACTGGGTTGGGTGTGAACAAAGTATTTGTTGTTAACATTCTTTTTTCATTCGGTTTTTCCAGTTACGAGTCCTTTTTTAAAGCTGATCATTTTGTGTTCATTTTGTTTAGTTCTTTTTTCATAACAGATTTAATGTTTAGTATAGAGCTTAGAAAAAATTTGCAGTGTGAGATAGGCAAAAGAAGTAAGGCATGTAGCAACATCAGCACAGCAAAGGGCACTCCTTTTTAAAGGCAAGGAAAGGCAAAAATATTTTAAGTCAAGTGATAGCGATTGCTGTATGAGTCATACAATTTTTAATCAAGCACAGGCAATGCCGGGCCATGCTGTATATATATATATATATATATATATATATATATATATATATATATATATATATATATATATATTGCATATATTTTGGCTGCATGTTTTCATAGAGATGTATTTTTAACAAGAATTTTCCTGAATTGCAAATGTGAACAGGTATGCTGTTGTAAATGTTTATAAATGTTGAACATAATATTCAAATGGAAACACAGTTGCTGAGACAACACTGTCATAGTGCGTTCACCATAAATATTATTTTTACTATTGGAGATACAATCTCCCTGAGGACATTTAAATATATAAACATTGCTTTTCTGCAACATGTTAGTTGAAAATACATCTATAGTTTTTCATGAAAATAATAAACATAAATTAAAAATTCTCAAAGCTGTCTATATTAAAAAAATTAATTATGAATACTGCAAAAATGTTTTAAAATGTGTGCAATAGATAGTTTAGAATATCAAGGTTTGCACTAATAGTAGTTTTAATACCTATTTTTTTAAAATCTTGACAAGCCATGCTTAGTTACCTCCCCTGAAACAGTGTCTAGTGATCACATACTGACTCCGCATTCTTCACTTCACAATAAAAATTTTAACTTTCAGATGAACACAGCAATTTTGTCTTTGAAAATGATGAACACTACAATATTTGTCATGAAATAAACAACATGGTGATGACATTGTGCTATGTCAAAAGTACTCAGAATAAAATAAATCAACACAGCAATTTTTCTCTCTTCCTTTAATAATGACACCAAAAAGCTTGTTTGTGAATATGAAAAGATCCAATGGAAAAAAAAACCTGTATAGAAATACCTAGAACCATTTCTTTCAGCTTTTTGCTGATTTATATCAGCTAATAAAACCAAAGAAATTCAATTACAGTCTGATCTTATAAGACTTCAAATTTAATCTAAAAACAATAAATACTAATCTACCAATTTAACATATGTCCCATCAATCTTGAGTACATTAGGTTTATTATTGTGTATGGATATTTCATATTATTTTTACATTTATTTGTGGAGGGCATAATTTCTTCTTTTTTTTTTTGATGAAATAACAACCTCATATGAAGATATGAAATTATTTATTACTACCTGTATACTAGTAATTAGTTTGCATCTTCTCAAAATTTGTCTTTAACTGTGAGTCTCTTGATTTTCCTTAGAATTGGTAATATCTTTTGTCTGTCTGAGTTATGATATGAGAGATTGCATCTTTTGGGCACAGAATTCTATCATTCTCTGCCATCATGCCTCATCATCCTCCAGTGGGGAAAAAGAGGGTGATTTCTCACAACTGGTATGAACTAAACTTCCACAGACTCTTTCATAAGGGTGGTGATTGGTTCATCTTAACCAATTTGTTCCATAGCCATCTGGGGTGATTACAAAATCATAAATTGTTGTTAGAATGTTCTTATTCCTATACTTTAGTACTTTCTTTCTTCTCTTCTTATATATCTAGAGACGAGATGCATTAAATTTGAGCAACATCTAGCCGACACACTGGGGTTAAAAATAGGAAATTGAAATGATTTTTATGACACATAAATGCCTCTCTCCCACCTCACTTCCTCACTTCGTTAATTTTACGTATACTTGATGAGGTCCGTCAAAAACGTGTGAATTTATTTTTCATTTTCATTTAAGCTTTTGGAAGATAAAGTCTGATGATCCAGAACCCTGTTAAAGGGGTTATGGTGAAATAGCTTTTATTACATGGAATCTTAACGTGGTCTGTCTTTTATTCAAACATATCTGCTCTGAATTTTACATTGAGCTCTCTGGATATCATCCTCCTCAGGTCTGAATATTGGATTACCTAAATTTGAGATAAACTATATATATATATATATATATATATATATATATATATATATATATATTTCTTTATTTTACTGTTTTAACTTATTTTCAAAAAAATTATCATTATTATTATTTTCTTTGCATCACATATTCATTTGTTTATTTGCATGAAGAACTTTAATGATAAAGTAAAAGTATGCATAAATTATTTTTCCATCTTGGGTAAAATTATAAAAATTCAAAAATTGTCAGATTTCATCAAATCAATTTAAAATTTATGGCTGAAAAATAAAGAAATATAACAAAAAATTTCATCAATGAAATGCTATGGGAAAATGAAATAAAATTAATATTAAAATCAATAAGTAAAATAATAATAATGAAAAAAAATAAAAGAAATACATTTTTCTATGATGCTAGTAATAAAGGAACTGGAAAATTTATTACCTCAGTTGGCTTTGCTAAACATACATTAGGTGGTGCTGTTTAAGTCTATAAAAACAAACATTCCCTTCCTCTTATTCTCTTTCTCTTCCTTGCTTCAAGATGTAGCAGAACATGTATGAAGACTACTCCATTAGCAAACATCTCTTTTTCCCAATTGACTGATGATTGAACTCTCTTTTCACTTTCCAATGCATAGCATTTGCATTTGTTTTTCCAAAACTCCACCAATGAAGTACACGCAAACTTTACTTTGTTCATTCTAATTCAACACAAGGCTGACTTGAGATTGAGCATTATAATGATGTTTATCATTACTTACCCTAACTTCTGGATCATAAAAAGAAGACAGACATACACAAGAGACATTGAGAACTTTGTTTTCCTACAGTTTCCACTATAAAAAAAGAATAAATGGTCTGTAGTATAAATCCAAGTTTTTGTTGCTTCTACATTGTTTATATGTAAACATGCATATGCACCAACAATACGCCAACATGCAACTTTAAATTCCATAATGCCCATGCTGCAATTAGATCTCTTTCTGATTCATTTTGCATATCAGCTGGATGTGAACACCAAGGATCAGAACACAAAATAAAAAAGTTTTCTATACATGGGCTCTGAGGATCATATCTGGTCCATGAAACAAATCCCCATATAAAAATAATACAATAGCCAATCATGAATGTTCCCACCAGAACATGAAATGACCCTGGGGACTACCAGAGTTGCTTAAAAGAAGCTCCCTCATGATAAGCAAAACAGCTGCAGGCCAAAAGGCCACCTGCTTACACACAGATGCACAGTTGCCATCATTGCCATGACTGCTTCTCTCATCACAACTGTGATATCATTCATGCTTCACTAATCTCAACTGACTATTCACACATGGAATGTGGATGATAGTCTAGCTTTAACACCACCAGACTTCTGACACCTACCACCATGATTTATAAGTCAACACCACTCAGCTCCAGTAATATCTCGCCATCACCACCATGTTTCATTGATGCCACATTCAACCCAAATCCAACAGAAACACTCCACTAAACTCACTCCAGGCCACCCTCACCATCACCACCATGACCTTGTTTCAGTGATATTGCATTCGACCCAAATCCAACAGAAACCTTCTACTCAATGAACATTCACCAGCTATGCGTAATCCCTCTGGCATCACCACTGACATAACCTCAGCAACCAATGCACCCTACCACAAATCAACCCACCACCATGACTTCAAATCAATCATCACACCAACCCACCTTACTAGGCAATTTGGCTTCAACATCTCTGCATCACATGATCGTCAGCCCATCAATTCCACCACGGATGTTGATTTCAGCATTAAAGAAAGATGAGCATCAAACCTCACCAACGACTAATTCACTCCAGACATATTCTCTGACCCCCCAACTGTGACCTCAACTAAACCAACACAAGAAATCGGTCAACTCCCAGCACTACTGACACTGAGTTGCTTTTCTGACAAACAGCAACTGAAAATGACATATTAGCAATTTTTACCAATTTTCTAACAACTATAAATATATCTAGACTATTAACATTGTTTGGACTGTTGTCCTCAACTTTGTTGACATATTCACAATATTTTGACCATTGTATGCTCCAGCCTTCTTCAGGTGATTGGAATTTCAAACTGAACCTCTTATTACAACAGCCAAAATATTGTGAATATGACAACAAAGATGCGGACAACAGTCCAAACAATGTAAATATTGTAAATAATTACTATTCCTCATCTCAGAAATATAGACAGATATAAATACATCATGTATATTTGACAAATACACTGTTGAAAAATTAATCCTTGTTATTCCTTTCCCTTGCAACCAAACACTCATTATAACACCATGTGGATAAAACAATTTTAAACACATTTCAGTAGCAGCAGATTTTAACTTACTAATATGTTTGAACTGTAAATCCAAAGAGAATCTGGAGATAAAAAGAGTAATAAATATGATAAAGAAACATTTCAGGAATAAAAAAAAAATGTTAGAAAGGCTAGAGATTATTTTCTTGTTCAAAGTGTTCCCAGATCAATAGCTATTGACATACCACAAGAAAGGTATTTATTCAAAAACTATAGCATAGAATGTTATAACATCACTACAAAAATAGCCCTTTTGTGTCATATCAAATGATGGTGTTGATTGCGAAATAAAGAGTTCCTGTTTTTGGTTATTGGAATTTTATTCAGTCTACACCAATCCTATACTTGGATATCACAAGAAAGGTAAAAGTTTCCACCTTTATATCTTTTACTGATTCCTACTCTCTTCTACAAAGAACTGTTAGATAAGATTGATATATTTGAGAAGAATATTAGAATAATCCAGAACTTATACTGGTAACAAATCACCTGCATACAGATAGAAAATGAATTCAGAAAATATTACAAAAATAGAAAAGGGTGTAAGACAAGGATGTGTCTTCTCATGGGACTTATTCCACTTTTACAATGAGGTGATTCTGAGAGAATTAGTATTCATACCAGAATTGATTATTGGTGGCCACATTCTTAACAACATAAGATATGCAGATGATACAGTGTTGATAGCAGACATAGAAAAGAAATACAGGAACTCCTACAGGAAGTAGTAAAGGCAAGTCAGAAGAAAGGAAAAAACATTAATTGTAAGAAAACAGAAAGTATGGTTGTCAACAAAAGGAACAGCCTGACATGTAAATTACAAATTGGAGATAACAAAATCAAACAAGTACAAAAATTTAAATATCTAGGAAGTATTTTAACAGATCTCTTAAAAGCGTGACACCAAAATGTGAAAGATACGTTCCACAAGCTATGTCAAGTACAAAGGGAAAAAGAATTTAATTATAAACAAAGAAAAGAGTATGTCATATCAGTCCCCCTATATGGCAGTGACAATCTCTTCACAGATGGAGAAGAAACTTGAAGCAACTGAAATCTGGCTCTACAGAAGGATGTTGAGAATATCATGGACTGAACATGTGAGCATGGAGAAAATGGAAAAAAAATGGACATTTATAATTAAATTCAGAAAGAGATAGTTGAAATTTCTAAGGCACATAATGAGGAAAGAGGGCTTTGAATATTTGATATTGACAGGACATATTGAAGGCAAGAGAGACAGAGGCAAACAGCACATGATCTACCTAGTGAGCTTGTGTAAATGGTTGGTAGAACAGGGATTAGGAGAAATAGTGAAAAAAAAAATTACTAAAAGCTACTAAGTACAGGAAATTGTAGAGAGCCATAATCACCCACATTCTGAAGAGACACAGCACATAATAATAATAATAATAATAATAAGCAGAAGAAGAAGAAGAAGAAGAAGAAGAAAAAGAAGAAGAAGAAGATACTCATACAACTCTGATCTAATACTATTAAGATTTATACATATGAAACATTCTGGTATTGGTCCAAATATCTGGGTAAAAGATTAGTTAAAATTTTACTGTTGGTAGCACATCAAAGTCTCAATGCAATTGTGTTGGGCTTTGAAAATGCTTAAAGAAGATGATTTTAATGTTATACAAGACTTTATAGTTTGGGATTTCAAGAAAGCCAAAGTATTGGTATTATGGGTTGCAAGATGATTTAGTCATTGTACTATTCAAAATTATATACAGTCTTCAAACATTTTTGAATGTTGTATAAAAACAACAAAGAGCAGTATCACGAGGATTAGCATATTCATAAATCCTTCATTGCTTTCAGAGCAGGCAAAATTTATGCATATTATTTTGAAAAGAAATCAACTCTGCTCATGTTTTCAGACACTAGGAATAAGCATCATTGATGATGCTTCCTGACACATTGCAAGGGTGTTTGAGATAAGCGTAAAAGAAATTAACTCTGCTCATGTTTTCAGACACTAGAAATAAGCATCATCGATGATGCTTCCTGGCACATTGCAAGGCTGTTTGAGATAAGCGTAAAAGAAATCAACTCTGCTCATGTTTTCAGACACTAGGAATAAGCATCATTGATGATGCTTCCTGGCACACTGCAACGGTGTTTGAGATAAGCATAAAAGAAATCAAATTTAACAGAGAAAAAGCAGAATTAATCTCATTTTAATAATATTTGAATATATTAAATGAAGCATAGTTACTGTTTATTAATTTTTGACAAGAACTTATTTCATCTTCTTTCTATACCTTTTTATTGCAATCACACAGACCATCATTCTGCAGTCATTATTAGGCAACACGAATTGAAAATAAAACTTATTCTTTATTTCCTATTCATACAGATTTCTAATAATTGTAGAATTGAGAATTGTAAAAAAGAAAGCAACAGAAACAAGATAAAATACTTGTCAAAAATTAATAATAATTAATTTTGATCATTGAAACATTAAAATGTCACCCAATATCATGCAATGATGTTACTGAAATCATCATTATGGAATTCAAAGATAATTTCTGATCAATGGTTGCTGAAATAAATTAAAAACTTAAAATCAAACTGATCTATACAGTTTTTAATACAAAAATAAAGTTTCTAGAGATAAAGAAAAAACTGCAAATGAAAATCAAGTTTGTTCCCCATTTCAAACATTCAGAAACTCCAATTCAGAAACACCTGACAACCATATATGAAATATATATTGTTTTTGAATTATTAAAGAAACATAAATATTGCCTCAATATGCAGAAGAGATTAAAACCTTTTACTATATCGAATCTATTGGAAAGAGCTTTAGACCTCAATGATTCCATTACAAAATTTTGAAAAACAATTGCAGATTTGCATGGAATTTCTTTATTCTATATGATTAATAAAAGTTTTAAGAGAAAAAAAAGTGAAGACAAGACCTATAAAAATGGGGATGGCATCATTGGGAAAACAAGAATCAATAAAAATGGAAGAATGCAAAAAATGTTTCAATTTAATCTTCTTGGAAGATAAAAAACAGTATCATTCTCAGGATGAATATTTTCTCCCTGGAAGGATGAAAACATTTAATTTTAAATGGATTTGAGAATGTCAGGGATCAGTTTCACTGACTAATTTTCAAAGAAAGGTTTCATTGACCATAAACTCTTGCATAGTTTTATAATGCAAAATATATGAATTTATATCATACAAAAGTTAAAAAATTAAAATACTTTTTATTCTATCAATAATTTGGACTTTATATGTGTACATGTATGTGTTTGTTTATGAATTTACACAGATTTGCATACCTCCCCAAAAACAATGTATACATATTTTAGCAGACATTTTAAAAGCATGAAACCTTGTTTAAGCATAAAACAGACAATGTTCTTCTAAGATTTACAATATTTTATTATAATCTTTATACATTGACACAAAAGATTTTGTTTTCCAGTATCAAGGTTTGAGTTACAGTCAATAATTTATAATAATAATAATAATAAGAAGAAGAAGTAGAAGAAGAACTTGCATTGGAAGAACTCCCAACATTATAACCTTCCCCACGTAGAAACCACCACACCACCACTGTTAGAAGGTTAAATGTTACAGTGATCCTGGACTTCTCCTTACATACCAGCTGTACTATACAAGTCAATAGATCAGGTATAATAATAAAAGTCATCCAAAAACCATATAGACCATCCTATCTGATAGAAACATTTCAGCAAAAAATTTGGTAAACTTTCAAAATATTAGAAAATAAAAATTTCAAGTGTGGCATTTAAGTTTCTTTTTTATTTATTTTTCTAATCATTTCACTCCCAAGTAAGGCAATGATGCCACTAAGATGCAAGTGGTTACTGGGAATAAAACAGAATGAGAAGACCTTAGTGAGAAGAAAGGACAATAAAAGAACAGAGTTCAGGAAGATAGAAGATGGCAATTGGCATTGCATTTAAATTTCTGAAGATTGTTGTTAGCAGGGAAGCAAAAAACAGGTAGAGAATTCTACAGACCAAAAGAAAATATTAGAATAGAACATACAGTTGTATGTAGCGCTATTTCAATAGTAAAATGGTGAGACTTAATTGTCAATCTATTAGTATGCTTAAATTCATGCAGTTGAGGCAACAATTACTGTTACTAATAATAATATGAGCACTAAGAATAATTAAAAAGAATACTGATATATACATTAAGGAAATCTCAGGAAACCCTTCACTATTTGACATACAAAGTTTGTGTTCATGAGTACTGCTCATATACTCAGGAAAATACTCAGTGTAATATACTCAATGATCTGCTTAGAAAAACTTTCTTTTACATCAGGTTTGAAATGAAAGACTTAGTAAAAGATGGTATCAAAACTGAATTAGAAAAACTGAAATAATAACAATAATAATAAAGAACTAACAAGAGCACTTCAGAACTGACATGAAGACAAATCTTGGATTAGAAAACTCTCAAATAAGAAACCAAAAATAGGAATAAAAATGACTCTGTACTGATAAATCATCAGTTACCTCCCCTTAAGATCTAGGAGGTATAAAAAGCTCCCTATAATATTTGTCAGTAGACAGGTAGTCAGAGTATACTGCAATAAAGCTTTGGTAAATGTTTATTCACTGGTTCTGTTTTGACTACAGATTCCATGGAGATTTCAGCAAACAAATGAAAAGGACTACAGATGAAAGACATGACCAGAACAAGTGTATTAGAACAAACAATATTAATACCAAGGTAGACTAGACAGCAGAATAGTAAATATCAACTCTGTGAAGACAAATGAAACCTTCAATAGGAATTTCGATCAACTGGAAATTGTACAAATGACTTGGATTTTATCAGATAGACAAATGGTATATGTTCAAATCAGAAGCTGTTGTGGACAAATGAAAAGTAAGATTATATGGAATTTTTATATTCAGATGGATTTTAATATTGTGTGTGTAAAATAGAGGAGAATCATTTTTAAAAAAAAATGATCTAATAAAAAAGTTGCTGGAAATATTTCTGAAATACAATATATTTGATAAGGCCAGTTGACAGCCACAAACCAAAAAAAAAAAAGGACAAAGAAGGGTGTAGATTTATGGGTCTTTTCACCATCGCATAAATTAACAAATCAGTGGGAACTCAAGATTTCCTGGTAAAAAAGGAGTTTCATCCTCTAAATTTATTTTTTTTAAGAATCTTCACTGCTGAATGTATGTGTTTGCAATGCTAAGATAGAGGAGTTTATCTCACAATATACTCTCTGGTACTGACAGCCAGAAAAATTTCTCTACTCAGGACAATAAAAGAAACCAATATAGACCATATGTACTATGCAAGAAAAAATTTCCCCTGATGAAAAGATAGGTGATTTGACTTTCAATAACAGAGACTATGAAACTTTGGTGTACTGACCTGAAGAGAGCCATAGAGACTAACACAGCAACACAACTACAAAATAATGACTGTAGTTGTTGAACACCAGTTTGAGCTACATATGATATCATGAAAGGATGACCTAATCCATGCAAGAAGACCAGATCTAATTATTGCAAAGGAAAAAAAATCTGTCAGTAGATGTTTCAGCAAAAAGTAGAGTAAAATTCAAATAAAATGAAAAGGTTGGTGTAGTGGATTGGTAACTAAGATTGTACTTTTTTATATATGTTAAGTAGAAGAAATATAAACTGTATAGTAAACTAAGAGACAAGCAAGAAGTTGACTACTGATCATGTGTCATAAAACAACACAATACAACAGTATGGTGTCACCAATAGGATGTTTAAGTCACTTGGATGAACCAGAATTTGTCATGATTTGGACCCAGTGTTTTGCAGCCCAGTATAGAGCTAAAAAATTGAAAGACAATCAGGCAAGAAGGAGAGAAAATGAAATAACTGACCTTTCTTCAACAGCTTCAACAGGTTGTGATGTGTGTCGGAGTTAACTCCTCCTTCAGTTCGTAACCCTTTCACCAGGGGTCTCTCTTTCCTGGCTATAAATAGCCAATGACCCTTCGCCTCGATCTCTTTTTTCCTTTCAGGCCTGTGCACTGTCACCTCGAGTTAAATTTCTCGAAATGTAGTCGCTAACAAGGAATAGCGTGGAAACACGCTAAGCACAATATACACACACGCACGCACACACAGAATATTCACACACGCACGCACATACAGAATATTCACACACACTTCGTCCTTTGTACTGTTTCCATGTATTGTAACTTGTTAATAATATATATTTGTATATACATATATTATCGGTCTTGTTTTGTTTGCTTTCTTTTCCTTCTTCTTTGGACTTAATCAAAGTCCAACCTTTTTATGTAGTTGGGCTCGGCGGGCAGGAGTATCTGAACCTTGCGTTTCTTCTACGTCTGACTTCTATCAACAACAAGTGGCAACCGCCATTCCCACAACAAACCGTAACCGCCACGGCCCTCTCTACATGTGATAATGAAAATTTCTGTTATGACATACCCCAAACAATTGAAGAATTTGACTTTCAGTAAAATTTCAGAAATTATAAAAAGAAATTTATGACCTAAAAATAAACTTGTCATAATGGAAAGAACTAAATTTCTGTTCATTAAGCAGAAACAAGATGAATCAGTTATACAATATCTTCACAGATTAAAAGAAGCTAGCATATTCTGTGAATTTAAAAAACTTGGAACTCAAGATTTGACTATTGAGGATAAATTGATTCAATTACTGTTAATTGAAGGTATGGCTTATATATCTTATAAATGTAAGATATTGGAATAATTAAAACTGAATAATTTGTCTCTAACTTCTTGTGTGAAAGTTATACAACAGCTAAAAAATATAATTCTACTGAGGACAATGTAAAAATGTACAGTATAAAAAGGAATGCAAGAAATTCAAATACTGTAAGTATAAGCATGAAATTGATAGAAAAAGTACTCTGCTTTTGGGAAAATTTGCCAAAGAAAAAATCATTTTCAGTCTGTATGCAAAGCTAATTAAGGAAATTTCAGAAGTATCTATACCTACTAATAAAAAAGAATTTTTTAGGATTGGTTAATTTTTATAATAGATACCTACCAAAATACAGCAACTTAATGGAACCATATGCTGAAATGTGGAAAAAAATAGTGAGTTCAAATGGACTCAAAGGCAAAGTTTAGTGTTCAAGGATTTAAAAGAGATACTTGCAAAAAAAAAAACATTTTAAAAATATTTCATCCCAGAAAGGTTACAATAATTATGGTTGTAAGTGAACGAGCTGTGTCAGCAATTTTATCACAATAAAGCCATCCAATAATGTACATTTCAAGAAGATTGATGACAACAGAAATAAATGATTCAAATATTGAAAAAGAGGCATTACTTTAATCCACTGTGTACACTACCACTGCTGTAAAAAAAAAAAACTAGGATATGTTGATGTACACCAAATTTATTCTTAACTGCCATGTATATTTAGTAGTTCAGATGATACATTCATCATTACAATTGGTTCTCCAAAATGGAAATTTCTTATGATTCAACTTAATAATTATAATTAATCATCTTTTAAATTATTTTACAAATAAATTTGTCTTTCTTTTATATATTTTTATGTGATGGCCTAAACTCATATTTTGGTGAAAACAGTCATCAAGAACATATACAGCAATCTCTGTAATGAATAAATACTTTTTTTATTCAAACCAAAAACAATTTTTTTCCTATTTATAATGAATTCTCCAAAGATTCCATACTGAGATAAACTATCAAAGTAAATTGATTTAACTGGTCTACTGATGAAAAGAATTTAGCAGCCATTGACTTTGATGTTGACTTTGTTGACCTATTTCTATGTGTGTGCTTTCTGAAATTTAAAAGTAGCAACTACTTGTCAACTTATTTGTGTATCTACATCAGGCATCAAATATAACACAGCTAAAACAAACTAAAAGTTGTGTTTCTAAAATTTCTTTCTTTAAGTATTTTATTATTATTGTATATACAAGAAGGTGAATCGATACTGTACAATAATTACAAGAATTAATGCTATCGTCTTCTATGTGCTACATCCTTTCAGGGCATAGGTGATCATGGTTTTCCACAATTTTCTATTCATTGTGGCCCTTAGCAGTTTTTCTCCCTTTGTTACGGTTCCTGCACACTTCCATTATGTCATCTATTCACATAAGCTTAAAACAATGGTTTTCTTTTTGTAAAACTTTTACCTGAAGATATTTAACAACTGATTAAAAAGATTGGAAAAGTGAGCTTGAAAATTGCAATCAGATGTAAAAGCTTAGTTTTGCTTTGTGAATACTTTTCGTTATTGGATAATTTGCATATATAAATGACTTTGTGTATATATATATATATATATATATATATATATCAGAAATATAAAAAAGCAATACTCAAATATTGCTGCCTTTCCATGACTTAAAGTTTCATGTTGAAATATGTTCAAGTTGTTATACTGTTGTCTCACAATCTTCAGTTTGTTCAATGGACAAAATACTCAATTCTAAAGGGAAAAGATACTCAATTATATATTTAAATATAGAATTGATTATCTTGTCCATTGAACTACATGAAGATTATGAGACAGCCATATAAAAAAACTGGGTGTCCGCATGAAACTTTAAATTATATAAAGATAGCAATATTTGAGTTACATTATTTTATATATTTTTATATGAGTTCTGTTTTATATATATATATATATATATATATATATATATATATATATATATATATATATATATATATATATATATATATATATATATATATATATATATATATATATATATATATATATATATATATATATATATATATATATATATATATATATATATATATATATATATATTATCATACAATATGCCTCTTAATTGCTGTTGTGCTCAGGTTCACCCTGACCTGGGGTGGTAGCACCTGTTAGGGTCCCAGCTATGGCAAATAGTGAAAAAAAAAAAAACACTATGAAAGCATAAAAATACAATTTTATAGAATGACCAACAAAAGATTTTATCTGGAGTTGAGGGCATACAATTACATTTAAAATCTATTTAATTGAAGCTATAAAATTGTGTTCAAAATATACAGATTTTGGCAATAAATAACCCCTAAAGATATGCTACTAAACAAAATCAATCAATCAACATGATATTAATCCATATAATATCTGACAATATTCCAAAATATAACTTCAACAAAACTACAACATAAAACACATCTATGACCCCCTCTAGAAATCATGTCTCCAAAAACATGTATATGCACAAAATCTGAGTATTATCTACCATGTATTCACTTGTGAAAGCAGAATAACATATATTTTTATTACTTTAAAGCTCCCCCAAAAATTAAATTTTGGAATTAAATGACCCATAAGGAGTTGATATGCTTTTAAACAAACATACAAATTATTATGCAATATATATTTGTGTGCGTGTTTTTGAATGTGTGCTTATCATAATGTTACTTGATATGAGATATTCTTTTATGCAGATTAAATCAATGAGAAATTTTATTTGTAATGATTTCATTTTCAGTTGTTCAGTTTTCTAGATAGTATGTTTGATGTTGCTTTTAAATTAATTTATTGTTTTATCAATAGTCTTTCTGTTTCTCTCTCTTATCTTAACTTCATTGTTTAGCATGTTGATAGACTAAGTGACCTGAATGTGAAATAAACTTAATATTAGTAATATTCACAAGTATTATTAACTGTAGTATCCATAGTCTTACCAGCAGTAATATCTGCTGTGCTATCAACTGTAATATTCACATATGGGCAATGCAGCAAACTGTGTGCATAGTATATATGTATATATAGTTTTGACAATTTATATGGAAATATACATTTTGCAGAGAGCAAGACATAATATTTAATTTGCGTATGTGGTAGTAATGCACACACAATTCTCATTGGAAATGAATAATTACATATCCGCTTATCTTCTTACACTGAAATGTTTGTATATAGATATCTGCATTTTGCCCACTTTTTAAAAACTTCTATTAAAGCATCTGTGTGGAAAATTTGATTTATTTGAGAAAGATATTAGAATAATCTAGAATATTTACTATGTGCAAACCACCTAGAAATAGATAGAAAGTAAATTGTACAATTGCACAAAATTAGAAAAGGGCTTAAGTTGAGAATACATTTTCTCACCAGATGGTAAAAGTTGGATTTATGAGGAAAGACTGATTGCCAATTGAGGACTACTCTTTATAGAATCTGATTCAATATTGGTCTTGGAAGGTAAAAATATTTAAGCTTCCACTAATCAATCTATAATTGTGTTCTGCCAGAATATACATTTTTATTTATTCAATATTAGCATTTTGTTTTTATTTAAAGAATCTATTTCAGATAAAGTCAGGCTCTCTCCTTGAAGTTTTGAGGCATCTTTAATGACTTGGTGATTATGTTGACTACTCATTGTGAAGCATATTTAGAGATCTTTTGCCATTTAGCAAAATGGTAGGGCAATGATTCAAATGACTTATATCCTATAATTAATTTATTTTTTACAAAAAACAGAAATAAAGCTATAATTTTCATGGCTTCTTTGTAAAGATAAAATGTCTTGCAAGAGCAACCTACTTAACACTTTCTTGGATGATAGTGCTCTTAAGAAGTTTGAGGTGAAGTCAAAGCTTCAATAATTCAAGTGTAAAAGTACTGGTGCATAAGAGGGATAAAAAGAGTAAGGGAGAAAGTATATATATATATATATATATATATATGTATATGTATGTATCCAAATGGTGTAGCCACCACTATACCATGTGGTGAAGGAAGGTATGTTTGTTTTCAATGTAGCAAGGATGGTTTAACTGTGTAAGATCACCATATAGTCATGCAAATGTCATATTTCATCTCTGGGTATGTTACAATGACCACAGTATCAGAGAATGGACAAAATTAATTTATCAGATTTTCCATCTGTTTATATGTGGATCTATAGATCTGCTTTGAAAAAGCCACTTGCTTATCATTGGCTGGTGGCCTTATATCCTGGCTGTAAAAGCTTTCTGATTGGTTGGTTAAGCTATCTATTTTCAGAGATGGTTAAATTTTGGTCTCCTTTATTTTATTTGTTTATTTCTTTTCTTACATCCTGGTTATGAGAGCTTTCTGATTGGATCATTGAACTATCGCTTGTTTATATAGTAAATTATATTATCCATCTATTTTTAGAAATGGTGAAAATTTGGTCTTCTTCTTATTTTTACTTTACTCTGTCACCACAATATGGAAGATGCCTCTTTGATGATTTTTTTTTTATTGTAGTCTAATTATGCTGGAATTGGAAACAATTTGACTTATATTGACAGTTCAAGTCAGTTTATGAAGATAAGATTCTTTAAATGAGAAAACAGGTGAAAACAAAAATATTGAAAATGAACTCATAAATCCAAAAGAGAATCAAACCAGGTGATAGCAGTAAAGTTGAAAAGTTTACCAAAACAAATTCTGCGAGAGCAGAAACAATGATCAGTGATGAAGATAGAATGTTAATCTGCAGTTTCTGGTCAATAAAAGACTATTTTGTTTTTATCTTGTCAATTTTAATGCTCCCAAAACTAAACTCTCTCCATTAACTATCTGAGAGCATGGCTGATGCTATCCTCCAAGAAAGTAACTCATTGTGCTTTCTGAGCTGACATGAGATGGAAAGGCTACATTGGATCCATCGCTAGATCAGAAAGTTGGTTTACTGTGTCAGGCAAGGCAATTTTTTCTCCAGAATCTGTCTTGCATATCTACCATTCCTCCATGCTTAGAATATTGCTGTCATATATGGTCAGGTGCCCATGCTATTTTCCTGGAGCTCCTTGATAAGATCTAAAAAAGAATGAGCAATATTATTGGTCTTGATCTGGCAGCTCGGCTTCAGTCACTTGCCCACCACCGTAAGGTTGCCTCTCTGTGCCTTTTTTATAAATACTTTCATGGTAATTGTTCAGAGGAGTTCTTTGCTATGGTACCTAGATTGTATGAATTTAACTGCAATAGTAGAGTCATCGAGATCTCATGACTTTACAATTGAGTTAGCCAGATGTAGCTGGAACCTCTATGCTAACAGTTTCTTATCTCACATTTCTCATTTGTGGAACTTCCTCTTGGCTCCATGCTTTCCAGTCAACTTTAATCTGCAAAAATTTAAATGCAATATCAATCACTATCTACTGTCTTCCTGGTTGCTCTTTTCTCGTTTTTGTTTTGTTGAAAACAACTGATAAGGTGTTGTGCCTCTATCAAAATTATATATATATATATATATATATATATATATATATATATATATATATATATATAAAGTTACAGTGTTTTTTAACAAAATCTTTAACTCATACAAATATTAATATCATTATTCAGTCATATTTTCCATGGCTTTCAGTGATTGTACACCACTGTTTCATAATTTTTAAAAAATTCTGATTTTGAATCAAAGAATTTTTCAAGTAATCTTTCAATATCAGTCAACTGTTGCTTGTAATGAAACAAGTAATTGCTCACAAGTGATGATCTGGAGAACATGTTACATATGTAAAAACTTCCTCCATGATAATCTGCTGCATCACATTTGCAATATGGTGATAGCTGTTGTCAAACAGCAAACTCATCAGTCAATTTCTTTGATCTTTCCACCAATAAATGTATTTTTGATTTGAATGCATCATACAAGCAAGTCAGTTGCTCATTGTAATGTTGTGTCTATGTTTCATAGTTTGTCTATGTTTCATTCATTCACAATAAACACAGAAAACATATTTTTCCCTTTCCAACAGATTCTTGTTTAGATTGAAATGTTTGTTTTTGGATTCTTATAAGAAATCTATATTTCATTATCAGTGATTATCTTGTCCAAAAATAACTATATTCTGTGGCAAACAAGAAAACGAAGACAAGTGTTTAAATCCTAACTGATATTCCTTTTCTTTAAACTCATGTGAAACTAATTTTCCTAGCTTCTCATTTATTTTTTCCTTAGACTTGTAAAGAATGTTTTACCATTGACTGATTCCTTTCTAACTTGTCTGCATGTTCAAATCTTGTTTGTACTGTATCTTTCTTCAGAAGTTCTTTCACTTCATTAATTTTCAAATTCTGCAATCTTTCAAAGTGTTCTTTTACCGTGAGCTCTTTTTCCTTTCACTTTTGCAAACCATACTTGATACATGCTTACACTTACTGCATCATTTCTATAAGCTTCAGTGATCCAGTATCAACTGCACATTTTTTTTCACAGATTAAACATGAAAAGTAAGAAGAGTGGAATGTGTATTTTATATTCAGCCATAATTTTCACTAAAATAAGTTAAAATTTCACTTTACTCATTTGCACTTTCTCACACTGTCTCATACCACCCCAATAAATATAAAATAACTGATCAACAGATGTAGTTAATTTAAAATAGATATAAAGTTTCAGTTTTTAAAACTTTAACTCACATTTTTAACTAAGTCAAGATTCTTGGAAATGTAAGGCAGGGTAAATTTTTGAACAGCAAAATTCTTATTTTAATATGAAAATGTGAGATGGGGTAATTTTTTTACATCAAGATTCTTGATTAAGTTTAAAAAATATTATTATTATTATTATTATTCTTTTTCTTCTTCTTTTTCTCCTTCTACTACTACTACTACTACTATTATTATTATATGCTGTATTCCTTCAGGGCATTGGCAATCATGGCTCTCCATTTCCTAAAATGTTATTTTGTTAGAGGAAAAAGAAAGCAACATTAATCTGTAACTAATGCATTCATCAAGTAAAAATATTATGATTTCCTACTAATTTCAGAAAGTATTTTCATTCTCATGTGATTAATGTCAAAAAAACAACAAGTATATGAGAATCTGTATTTATTATTTTAATTTAAATAATATCTGCCTATTCGTAATAATTTTACAAGTGCATATGATTGAATATTTGAGGATTTACAAATTTGGGTGGGATTTTAAACAATGAAATTTGTACTTCTTCTTTTATATGCTGTGTCCCTTCAAGACATTGGCAATCATGACTCTCCACAATTTTCTGTTCTTTTTAGCATTTTATAAATTTTGTCTTTTTGTTATCTCTCCTAAAACCTGTTCAGTCCTCCATTTATTCAAATTCATTAGGTAGGTTATGCATTGTTTTGCTCTGTCTCCCTTGCCTTCAATATGTCCCATGAGTACCACATTTTCCAAGTCATCTTTCCTCATTGTGCTCTAGAAATATCAATTTTTTCTTTCTGACCTGACATATGAGTGTCCATTTTGTTTCCATTTCCTCTAAAATTTTGTTAGTGCTCACAGGTTCAGTCCGTGGCATTCTCAGCATCCTTCTGTAGAACTACATTTCAAGTTTCTTCTTAATCTTAGTATTCACTATCATATAGGAGGATTGATATTACATAACAGTTCAGTACTCTTTTTGTTTCCATCTAAATTTTTCTGTTAATAACTTGCTTAGCTTATGGAAGGCATCTTTCGCTATCCCAATGCGCTTTCAGATATCAACATCACACTTTCCATCCTCTGCTAAAACACTTCCCACATATCTAAATTGTTGTATTTGCTTGATTTTGATATCTCCACTTTGTAAACTGTATGTTGGGCTGTTTCTTTTGCATTTTATCTTCCTGCAATTGATGTTTTGTTCTTTCTTCTTGATTTTCTTCACTACATTCTGAAGGAGTTCTTGTAGTTTCCTTTCTGTGTCTGCTATCAACACTGTGTCATCTGCATATCTTATCTTGTTAAAATTGTGACTGACAATAATAAATCCTGGTAGGATTTCTAATTCTCAGAATCTGTTTAGAATTATGTTTCAAGTTCTTTCTAAAGTTTACTTTGTGATGAAAGACATGAATTACCTCAGAATTCGAAATGAGTGCGAATATGTCTTGCCTGCAAAGTAATGACAAAAAGAAATATGGCCACTATTGAAGATATAATTTATGTGCATCTATCTTGTCCAAGACGAGACGATATTTGCACACATGCAAATTTTGGCCATCTTGAATAGCATAAAAAGCGGGGTGCCAGCAGCACCGGGGTCAGGGAGTCATTCGGCGGACTGTGTGTAATAGAGCTGGACGTACGGATTGGCAGACGGACAAAGAGGAAGTTGAAGTAGGCGCAACTGAGTTGGTGTCTGTTTCACAACTGCCCAGTGTAATGGCTGAGAAAGGGAGTCACGCAATCCATTTCCTTAAGGCGACTGAAGAAAAAAAAAGCTGGCCTGCTGCCTGTCAGCAACGCAAAAAACCCCCCCATCATCATTTTTTTTTTTTTACTACAAGCTATTTCAGCAGGTATGGTGAAGGTTCGCATAAGCAACAACGTTATAAAACCATTTTCCAGCCAGGGCGATGTGGTGGCATGGCTGAAAATGGTCAGGCTGGTGGCAAAACTTCAGCAGGTGGATGATGTGGCTAGCCTGCTGCCATTGTACCTGGGGGGGGATGCACTAGCCCTCTACATGGAAATGGAAGAGAAAGATCAGAAAGATTTGATCAGATCGAAGCCAGGCTGAAGGAGGCATTTACGGACGACGCATTTTCAGCGTACAGAAAACTGACCATGGTCAGGTGGACCGGTGAACATATGGACTTCTCACGCAAACAAAATCAGGCAGCTTGTTGGATTGGCTGTGTTCGAGGAGAGCCGAGATGGAAAGGCTCACCAAACTAGCCTTCGTCATGGGGTTCTCCATTGAATCCGACAGGCACCATTGAACTCTGACTGTGGGGGAGTTATTACAGAGGAGTGTTGACAAAATCGGGTTGAAAGCCAGGACGTAGCACCCACCCGTAGTGACGAGTGAGTGGCCCAATCACCATGACTTCCCACAAACAGTGGCCACATCAAAAGACCAGTGCAGACTTGCTATCGATGGGGAGGTTGGACACTGGGCCGAGACTTGGAAAATGCTACAGGGGACAAGGCATCAGTGCCAGCCTTTTCCCCAACCAAGATGTAAATAAAGCGCTCCTGGTGGCAAACATCCTTGCCGACGGAACTTGGTGTTCAGCGCTGATTGATACTGGCTGTTCACGGATGATTGTGGATGCAGATCGGTGCCAGGCTTGGAAGAGAGTGACGGTGGACGTTATGACTATTGGAGGCATGTCCCGTCCATGTTTGGTGTAGGAGTGGTAACTGTATCCACGGAGGAAGGCGGTTCTGCCAAGATCAACATGTTGGTGATGTGTGGTAAGCCACTGGGATTTGACCTGCTATTGGGGATTGATGCCATAACAGCATTGGGAGGTGTTGCTGTTGGGCCAACGGGAAAATACAGATTGGCAATGGGCGAGCAGCTAAGTGTGCAGCCATTACTGTTGATGAACCAGACTTCACTGCCACCTTTCGAAGGCAATCCTGACTGCAGCATCAGGGGTTTCTGAAATACTGCACAATGGGGTACCCAGTAGCAGCAGAGATCAAAGAGGACTATGAGCAGGAGTTCCGCACGTGGATGAGCAACAGCTGGCTCATACTGTACCCAGAAGAAAAAATGGGGCTTCCCAAAGGACTAATTCCCTGATGGCCGTACTACAGCAGAACAAGTCTAAAGTACGTCCAGTGATGGAGGAGCTCAACCATCACATTGACGCTTTCACAGCCAATGCAGACATCTGTGCAGCTAAACAGCATGAATGGCAGCAGAAGGGATCTAACGTGTCTTTGTTGGATCTCAGGAGAGCGTACCTCCAAGTACGCGTCCACGAGTCACTCTGGCCATACCAGACCGTGAAAATTGATGGAAAAAGATATTGCCTGACATGTTTAGGATTCGGATTAAATGTGGCTCCCCTCATCATGAAGGCGATCATTAGCACGGTGCTGGCTCAGGAAGAAACTGTGGGTCACGCGGCATCCGCTTACATCGAAGACATCTATATCAATGAAGATGTCGTTCCCACGAACCGTGTTAAAGAACATCTTGCCCAGTTCGGGTTGAAATGCAAGGACCCAGAACGGTTGGAGGATGGCGCACGGGTACTAGGATTGTCGGTCGCGATGGAACAAGGTAAATTGTGGTGGAGGTGAAAATCATGGTTCCTAACGTCCCCAGTGTCGTTACGCGATGGAAGGTGTTCTCTCTGTGTGGAAGGCTTGTTGGGCACCTCCCAGTATGTGGTTGGCTCCATGTGGCATGTGGAATGCTCAAGAGGAGAGCAAGTTCGGTTATGAAGGGCTGGGACGACAAAATGAATGATACCCTCCTCCAGCACATGGTGTCTGAGACCGTGGATTCTGTGCAGCAAGACGATCCGGGCCCATGGGGATTGGTGCATGGATGGCCGGGAGCTGAACATGTGGGTTGATGCCAGTTTCCTGGTGATCGGAGTAGCATTAGAGAGCAATGAAACAGTGCTAGAGGATGCTTGCTGGCTGCGACTTAAAGACAATGCTCAACATATCAACCTGGCCAAGCTGGATGCCGTGTTGAAAGGTGTCAATTTGGTACTCCAGTGGCAGAGCAAGACGCTACAGGTAAAAAAGATTCCTTTAGCGTGTACCACTGGGTATCGGATACTCTGACTGGGGAGAGTGCACACCAAGGCAGCAAAGAAATGGGAGCTGAACACTCTCAAGGAGCTCATGGAAGAGTATCAGCTGACCATGGATGTGACACTGGTTCAATCGGTTCTGAATATAGCTGATTGACTGACGAGAGTAACGCAGCAATGGTTTGACACAATGAAAGAAAAGCAATGGACCCGGGCCACTGATTGGCGCCATCCATGTGGATGAACTGGATGCAGACCAAATTTTATCCATCCATAGGAACAGTGGTCACCCAGGAGTGCAGCGCACTACCTACTTTTGCCAGGAGAGGTCTACCTGTCAACGACAAAAGCAGCTGTTAGATCAGTTATATGGACATGTGAAGAATGCCAGTCTATAGACCCCACACCAACTCACTGGGGGAAAAAAAGGAAAGCTTGAGGTAAGCGGGAACTGGCAGAGACTGGGAATGGATATCACCCACTATGGTGCCCATCATTTCTTAATGCTGACAGACTGCGGCCTGTCATTTTTTCGTTTGGAAGCAATTGGCGAGACAGGACTCAGCGTGAGCCAGCTGAATTCATTCAGCTCCACAAGCTCCTCACGGACAACAACCCAGCTTTCTGCAGCAGGGAATTCAGAGCCTTTGCATGCAAGTGGGGAGTCAATTTGCGGTTCTGTTGCACATATGTCTCAGCTGGAAATGGGATAGCAGAGTGATGTCACCACCAAGTTCAAAAACGAATTGCAGCCAGGATGCACTGTTCCATCCTGGAAGCCGTCTACTGGTACAATGTCACACCAAAAGACAATACATCACCCCAGACTGCGCCTGCCAACAGGATCCACCGATACGAACTGAGGGTGAAAGGGGTTGATGCCTTGATGATGTCGTTAGATCCCGGCACAGCTCTTACCTTGTCAGAGATCAAGTGTGGGTCAAGGCGCCAATGAGTCACCAAATTCAACAGAGGTCAGGTGATGAAAATGATCAGCCCACAGTCATTTCTGGTGGATGGAATAACCTGCCACATTAAGGATCTTTGCCTGTGCCACAGTTTCAGCGCAAACGTCTGCAAAATAATTATAAAAAGGATGATTCCGATGACAAATCTGAGAGCGGAGCAGAAAGTTTGCAGCTTGACATAAAAAGGAAAGTGCAAAGTGTATCAATCCACCCAAAGAGGAAGTAGAAGCAGAGTCCCCCTCCGATAATCAACACAAAGAGGGAGCAAGAGCAGGGCTTCCCCATCCCTGCTTTTGATTTATTTGAAGAAGTATTTAAACCCCGTCAAAAAATGACCATCGCAAGGCTGCCACATTTTGTGATCATGAGATCAGGGAGAAGTGTGACGAAAGACATGACTTACCTCAGAATGTATATATTTATAAAAAAAGCGTGAACTATATTCTAAAATGTTTTGCCTACAAAGTAATCACACATCCTTGTACAGAATGCCCCAAAACCATTGAAATAAATTGATAGATTGATGACTTGGAAAAAAGAAATATGGTCACTATTGAAGACATTGTTATTATTATTATTGCATTATTATCTCAAAATAAATGAGCCTGATCAATTTTTGTTCTCTACATAATACATTATCAAAAAATTATTTACCTGTCCATTGATTATTCTCAGATCTTTGATTTCTATACTCTTATTGCATCAAAAAATATGCCAAGTGTCTTGCAATGTTATAGTGTTGATTATTTTGTATTTGTATCTTATTCACAGATTAAATCAATATTATATTTCATGCCTTTTCAAGCTCACACCAGTTGTCATGTGGTTATTGATGGGACCTGAGTGATATCAAGTTTTCTCAACTCTCCATCACCTTTCTCAGCATCTTCACATATTCCAGCATTGATGTGGTCTGGACAGTCTCAATTCTTTCTTGAATTTCTAATTCTTTCCATCTTGCCTCAGGATTTTGGCAAAAATTCAAAATATATGACTGATATTTTAATTTATGTTTTCAGATCTGTAATCTTTATCTCTTGAAAGTGCTGTGTACAATTGTTTATACAAAAAAAAAACCCAGACTTATTCAAATTTTTATCAACATAAACAAACATGATTATCTGCTTATTGTACAGCGTAACTGTTATCAATAGAAATGTGTGAATTTTAGAAAATAAGAAGATAGAATCAAACAAGTACAAAAATTTAAATATCTGGGAATTGTTTTAACAGAAGACTGAAAGTGTGACACTGAAATCCAAAGGTGCATTGGGATAGCAAAAGATGCATTCCAAAAACTAAGCAAAGTATTAAGAAATAAAAAAAATTCATTACAAATAAAGAAACAGGTACTGAACTTTAATATGTAATATCAGTCCTCCGATTTGGCAATGAATGTTGAACAATCTACTCACAGATTCGAAGTAACCGAAATGCAGTTCTACAGAAGGATGCTTAGAATACCATGAACTGAACATGTGAGCAACAATGAAGTTTTAGAGAAAATGAAAATAAAGGAGACTGAAACTTAATATCCAGAAAAGAAAGTTGAAATTTCTAAAGCAAATAAAGAGGAAAGAGGACTCACAGGACATATTGAAGGCAAGACAGACAGAGGAAAACAATGCATAACCTACCTAACGAGCTTGAATAAATGGATGGCAGAACAGGTTTTAGTGATAACAAAAAGACAAAATTTATAAAAAGCTACAAAGGACAAGAAATTATGGAAAGCCATGTTTGTCAAGGGACATGAAGGGACATGGCACATAGAAGTACACACGCATATTTCATTGTTTAAAATCCCACCCAAATGTATAAATCCTCAAATATTCAAATCATCTGCACTTCTATGATTTTTATCAAAAGAATGACATTTTTTAAATTAAAATAATAATTACAGATTTTAATATATTTTTGCTTTTATGAGTTAACTAAATAAGAATCAAAATACTTTCTGGAATTGTTAAGAAATTATAATTTTTACTTGATGTGTGCATTAGTTACAAATTAATGTTGCTTTTTTTCCCTCTAACAAAATAGCATTTTAGGAAATGAAGAGCCATGATTGTCAATGCTCTGAAGGGATGCAGTATATAGTAGTAGTAGTAGGGCACCTCCAGGTGGTGTAATGGTTAGCAAGTTTGTCTCACTAGAACAATTACGACTGAGTAGTGAGTTCGATCCTCACTGGGTGCACCATATTTTTGGCCTTGTACCACATCTAAGCTACAACTTTGCGCATGTGTGGTACCATAGCCGATGAGGATTCGGGGTATTGGCCGCTCACTTGAGGGGCGTAAACATCCTGATCATTGCTGGTGATATCACGGTTGCACTTAGCTCAGACCGGCTCTGACCAGATATGACAAGCCAAGACAAGTTTAGACTAGCTCTGTGGACCAGCTATGACTAGCTTAGACCAACTCTGACCAGCTTGGACAAGCTATGACCAGCTAAGACCAGCGGCCCGAGTGAAAACACTCGGGTCCCCATGTTAAAAACTGACCTTGTGTCACAACCTGACTCAGTGGGGAGGTCAAGTAAATAAACAGCATATAGTAGTAGTAGTAGTAGTAGTAGTAGTAAAAGTAGTTGTAGTAATAGAAAAGAACAAGAACAAGAATTATAATAATTATAATAATAATACTTTTTAAACTTAATCAAGAATCTTGATGTAAAAAAATTACCCCATCTCACAATTTTGAAATTAAATTATTAGTGTTTAAAAATTTACCCCATCTCACATTTTTATATTAAAATAAGAATTCTTCTGTTATAAATTTACCCTGCCTTACATTTCCAAGAATCTTGATTTAGTTAAAAATGTGAGTTAAAGTTTTAAAAACTGAAACTTTATATTTACTTTAAATTAGTTAAATTATTTTAACAAAATCAGTTATTTTAACAAGACAGAATAATATTTTAGCATCATTAAAATATTTTACCTGTGTTGTAGCCTCATTTCCTAATAATTGATCAGGTATATTTTGAATGGGTGTGTGTGTGGGTATTGTAATAGATATTGTTGCAGGAAGTAGAATCAACAAGCCATGTTCAAATCCCGATCTAGACTGTTGTATCCACTTTTGTACAAAAAATATAATAAAAAAAGTTTATCTGTGAAGAGTCCTGACCTCCTATCTCCTGAAGGAACATGGCATTAAAAAAAATATTTGGAATGATATTTTCAGAGATATTTTCTTTTTGTTAAAGCTGAAGAATTTACCCATTAGTTAAAAAAACACAAAAAATGTATCTCTTTTAAACTACACCTTAGACTGGCATTATTTTTACATTTTGTTTTCAGACTATAAGACTGGAACCTATTTATTTTTATGAATTTGAAAACCAAATTTTACACAAATCTTTCTCATAAACCAAAATTTTATTTTTCCTAATATCTGAGCCTCATTTTTTTTTACAAATTTGAAAACCAATCTTTATACATCAAATTTATTCAAGCCATTATTTTTATTAACCATCTGGATTCTTTTGATAATTATTTATAAAATACTCCTCCCAAAAGAAAAATAGTGCAATAAACAAACCTAGTCTATTGTATCATTATTTTTTATATTCACCTTTTTATTAATTTTTTATATAATTTACATTTTATTATTATATAACTTTTTATACTTTCCCTACAAAGGAAAGTGCAACAAACAAACTTAGATTATGGTATTATTTTTTAAATTTATTTACCCTTTATTTCATATAATTTTACATTTCTTTTTCATTGTAATTTTTTTATAGCAAGTGAATATTTTTGCAATGAAATTGGTATTAACCAACTTATGTTGGCAAAATTTTCAGCATATACATATATTTATATAATCAGTATATCATATGATTTTCAGCTAATAATGTTGATCCTTATTAAAAATATTGATAACTTGTTTTGTGGGTTTCAGGTTTTATGTCAACAAACACAGTGCAATATGATTTTTTTAATCAGTAAATCCAAAATATATAGACCATCAAAATATATATTTAATTCAATAGTTTATATATCTGAATAAATTATTATCCTTTTTTACATGTTATTATAGGCTCCTTGACTTTTCTATAAACTTCATCAGTCTTTCATACATTGATTTTGTTAATTTTTCTACCATTTCAAATTTAACATTACTTGCTACAGTTATTGAAATTATTACAAGTCTTTTAGAGTCACTCCCATTTGAATGAGCCATTTAGTATTATTACAACAATCCCTGTGACTGGCTGAAAAGGAACCAATCAAAAGGCCCCTTACTGAAGCTGCTTCATTCTGATCAGCATGCTTTTTTGGAATCTTTTTTCCTCTTTCTCACATTGGCTTTCAACAAGACAAGTAACTGCTCTCTGAAAAAAACTTCAACAACATATCTGTGGAATCCGGAATTAAGCACCAACTCCACTGTGAAGAAATATTTTCACAATCTTTATGAAGACTAGTCTCCAAGACAATGCCAGCACAACAACAAGAAATCACATCACCTCAAAGAACTGTTAACAGGTTGTTTTTATCTGTCACAAGATAAGTTCACAAAATACCATTTTTGCAACACCATTGTAAAAACTTTCTCTTCTTCTTTTATTTTATTCTTCAATGTTATACTCATAAAATCATTTAAATCTCTAGAGTTTGATTTTGTTCTTTTTTCTTATGCCATGTCATGTCACTGAATTATCCTTTTTTTTTACACCCATTTAAACGGGAAAAATACCATCAGAGTTTTTATTACTTCCCAGAAATTTTCTTTGCTTGAATATTGTTTTCCATTCTCTTATAAATCTCTTTTAATGATAAACAATAGGTTTTCTAATACTATTAATATCTGGGAAGGTTCAAGCCTTTTTTGGCAAGTTAGACAATAGTCAGCTTTTTAGAATATAAAGAAATATGATCAAATTTTTGGTTGAGCATTTGTAGAATAAACAGATTAGATAATTGAGCTAGAGATGGCATTCTTCATGGAAATAGCCAGCCAAGATTTAGGCAAGACATTTTTTGAGTGGAACAAATCAAACACGAGAGCTAAAGAGTATATTCATGTAATGCAATGCTCTTTTACTTTCTGCAAAGCTAGCTGTTGTCCAACTTGCCAAAATGAATGGAATGCAACCCTCTAGCTTTTCCAAATATTAATCTGTTGCAGGTGGCATATTGGACTACAAACAGATATTGAATGATGGAAAATGACAACAAACAAAACACAAGATTGAGTAAAAAAATATATTACCAACTTTATTTTTGTTAAAGAAAATACATTGACAAAAATAAGGTTACAGTTTAGTAGGCAAAAAAAATCGCTCTATGTTCATGTAGATAGTGAGAAAAGCGTTGAAGAGTGTATACTGAGAAGGACAGTTTTGTAGTCATTGAAAAGTGTTGTCCTGAAAAGGAGAGTTTTATAGTGGTTGAAAAATGTTGTCTTGAATAGGACAGTTTATTGCATATCATTGCTGCTGGTGAGGATGGCTGGCTGGAGCAAGAGCTGATGCTGCTAATGATTTGCTGGCTGTCTGGAGCAGTAGCCAATGGCAAACTGGAGCTAATGATGACTGGAGCTGTGGACTGACTGTGGTTGCTGCTAGAAGAGTATATTTATTGCTGTTAAATACAACAAATGTGGTACAAGGCTGAAGGGGAGGTAGACCAAGCTAAACAGATTTATGACCCATTCATCCATTAAAATTCACTCATTCACCACAAGAACTCATCCATTACCATTCACTCCTACATATACCACATATTCACAGAGAACATAAAAAGCCCCATGACTGAAAATTCCTTTATATACAAATATTACAAAGGTCTTTTCTCTTTACTTACAAAAATATACAAAAATGAGGGGTAGTGGGTGAACTCACAAAATGAAGCTAAAATATCACAAAATATTGAAACTAATAAATAACAGATATTAATAGGAACCATCCACCCCACAAAAATAATAGAGGCCACTGTATTCTGCCTATAGACAGAATCAAGAAGATCACTCACTAACAAAGAGGGAAGAGTAAAAATAAATGATGGAGTGGGAAGATCAAATACTGACCCAGTCCAGATTAAAATAAAATAACACAATGGACAAAAACAAACTGGTGAGGTTGGGAATCTCAAACTGGATCATAACAAAAGAAAATGTTAAGAACGACACTTACTCACATTAACTAGATAAACAAAGAGAGTCTATCTTAACCAGGAGAGGGTCCAACAGGAAATTGCCCAACTGCATCAAAGGGGACTTAAAAAAGAAAATCAAGACTGGCCCCTTTCACTAGAACCAAGCCACCTCTTTCACCCACCCTTCACTGAATTCTGTTGACAACAAATGCTTTCTATCAGTTCTGAACTTCATCTTGATGGCCAAAGAATCTGACCAAATACTGATGAGAATAGCATTTGTATCACAAGATTCTCTCTACTTGCAATGTCCATATCAACATTCTTGCCACAGCTAGCAATGTGAAAAACACCATTCGTTTCACCCCAGAGAATGGGGGCAACACATTATTGCACATGTATGAGATCAAGGGACACAAGATGTCCAGGATCAATATGAGTTGTCAACTTGCCAACATAGTCCCAGAACAGGCGAACCTGACAACAGTGGTAGAAGGTGTGTGAAGCAGTTTCCTCTAAACCAAGTTCATATTGATGGTAGTCGGGCAAATCCACCCAGCCCCCTCTGAAGGGTACATCATTGAGAGATAGCATGTTCCGAATCAATTGCAGGGTAAATAAAAACTCAGGGTTGCTGAGATAATCCACAACTAGCATCCAAGACTAGAAAAAGCGCAACTCAGTCACACTCAAGCTGAGCTGCCCACATAGTAGATCCTTTGCAACTCCCTACACTAAATCCCTGATACAAGAGCCTCCTAGACTGTGAAAGGTCAGTGGACTGAAGAAGGGCCTTCAAGGCCGCTTGATATTCTCTGATGAATCATAACTGATTCCAGGGCTTACAATGGCACTGAGCCCTAGAAACAGGAGGAGTGATGGTAAGGCTAGGGAAAGTGTCCCTATCCACCCCAACTCCATGATCAAATCCTCTGTCAACACACAGCATTTGAAAGCCAACCTCAAGGCATGTCGATGACACTCCAAATGTAGCATTCCCAGCACCCCATGACATGGATCCTGGGCACAGACCTCTCTGCAGACCTGATGCTTGTGACCCTTCCACAAGAGGAAGGAGAGCAAGTGACCAAGTGCCTTATGGTCCTTGCAAAGCGAGATTACAGACAACTGATAATGGATGAGAGGAAAGACATATGTGGCACAGGCCTCAGCCCTACCCTTCACGGACAAATGCCTTCAGAGCCAAGTCTGGAACGCCGCTCTGACCTTTGCCTGTACCTTCGACCAATTCTTCTTCAGCTGGAGCTGGACCCGAATCACACTCCAAGAATGCAAGCTGATCCATCAGTCCAACTAAAGGCCTCCGGAAGTGTGATGCCCTAACCACAAGCTGGAAAACTTGTGCTTAATCTTGGCCCTCTGAAATTCTCATATCATTCAAGTACCTTCTGTACCACCTCAATGTCATTGTGGCATGACACGAAAATTGATACATCATTGGCATACATGGAAACCCTGGCTTGAGCCCCACCAGGGACAGCAATTCCATGTAGTGTTGGACTGCACAAAGAAGGGGCTCCAACACCAGAGCATAAAGTAGAGATGACAGCAGGCAACCCTGATGAACCAACCATGACAGCACTAAAGTACTCGACCACTTTCCATTCACATGCACTTGAGAGATCATTATAGGAGGCTGATCTACATGCAGAAGTCGGTTTTGAAACTGGTGGCCTGCAGGACAGCAGTGAGGTTCTATTGGTTTACCCTATCAAATGCCTTGAATTGATCATTGTGGCTTTCACACCCTCTAGGATTGTATGGGTCAGATGCAGGTTGCTCTGAATTGTTCCTTCACAGCACAAGTCTGCTCGGGTCCCAAAAGAATCTTGGCAACTGACTGCAAATGCTCCATCAGGATCTTGGCAACACTTTGTTTGGCAAAGTTATTGGCCTGTACACATCTAAATCTTACCCATCATCCTTGTAATGCTCCTGGAGATCCTGTTGTTGAACACAAGAGCCAAAATTGGCACAAAGATGTGTGACAGCTTCAAGTACAATTTGTAGCCACTCACTCCAGAGCCTCCCTAGTTAAAGACTGAATATAGTAAAGATTAAATAAGGATGTTATGAATTTACATGAATTAAAATTTTTTTTTAAAATCCAACAAACTTTGACAGCAATTCATCATTTACAAAGATAACATAAAATAAAAATAAGACTTAATAAAATGGAATGGTGTACATTGAAATTTGTTACCAGGGATTAATTACTGGATTTATTTAATTTTTTTTCATTCATTAAATACTTATAAATAACTAGATTTTTTTCAATGGCATGTTTATTCAGAACCTAATTGATCATGACTTTTGATAGTTTCCTTTTCTTTATTATCCAGGGATTTTTCCATGAATTCTTGCAAGAGGATTAAACAATATTGAATAGCAAGAGTTGAAGCAGTTTCATTTTGAAAAAAATATTTTAGAGATTATTTTAATTGGAAAATGACTTCTAATACAAATGAGATAATAAAGGTATTTGAGTTGATGATGATGATGATGATGATCATCATCATCATCATCATCATCAGCAGCAGCAGCAGCAGCAGCAGCAGCAGCAATAATAATAATAATTCCTTTGATTACTATTTACTCATTTCCTTCCAGGTGTTCCAACTAGAGACCTAAGGTCAAAGATGGCATCATGACATTTTCCACTATGCATTTGCTTATAAAAAGAAATAAAAATAAAACAACCTAAAACACACACATGTTTTACATAAATAAAGCTCTTTGTAGGATTTTAGCTGTGTTTGTAAGAACAGTTTTTTTTATTAATAAGTGCAAAGCTGCCAGTGATCCCTTCAATGAGTCTACTAGAACCTTTCTAATCCAACTCAAGCCCCCAACCACAATTTTTTTTTTAATCACTTCTCTTATAGCATAGTGATAATTCCATTGAGTGAAAGGAAATGAGAAAATCTTAGTGAGGAGAAAAACAATAAAAGAATAGGATTCAGGAAGACAGAATATGTCGATTGATCTTGCATTTAAATTTTTGAAGATAATAAATGACAGGAAAGCAGAGGCAGTAAAATGATGAGCCCTAATTGCCAGTCTAGTACTATGTATAAATTCATGCATTCAAGGTATTCAAGCAGAAAGCTCATCAGAACAATTGTTATAAAAATATTTATAGAAGAGACAGAAGGAAACAATGTCATGGCAGTGGGAAAGTGACTGAAGTTGAGATGCCAGCTCAAGACTGATAACATTACAGACCCTTCTTTGAATTTTATCAAAAATCTCGAGATATATAGCTAGAACACCAAACCAAATGTGGCAGCCACACTCAAAATATGGATGAATGGTAGATTTATAAATATGCAAAAATGTGAGACAGAGAAGGTGCAACAAGTTGGTCTCCTGGAGGTTAGCATCAGTCAAAATGGTTCTCTGATATGACTAAAAGACAGCAGTTTCATTCTGGAGGCATTAAAGTTCACAAAACATTTCTTGATTCAGCTAACAACAGATTGAAGGTCATTTTGGAGATCAACTGCCAGTTTTACTTTATCAGACTTACCAGACTTACTATTGAGACAGGTGTAAATAGTTGTGTTGTTGATGAGATAAGAAACAAAGTAGGTCCAAGGTTAGAACTCTGGCATACAACAGCATTAATGTGGAAGGATCTAGAGGAGTGGCTGTTCAACATAACTTTCATTATGTAATTTAAGGATTGGATGAAGTTAAAAATTTGACCAGAGGCACAATAGCCCTTCAGCTTGTGAAGAAGACCAGCATGTGAAACTCTGTCAAATGCTTTCACGTATCTAAAGCCACAGCTTGAATTTCACCATTCTTATCTAAAGCTTGGCAAACCTTTTCTGTAATAACCACAAATACATTGGTAGTTGACTAAGAGAAGCAAAAGTTTGCAAATTGGTCTGAAAGAAGACTGTATGAATTGAGATGCGTAACTGATTCAGAGTTGATTAGAGCCTATAGTGCTTTACCAAAATAGAAGACTAATACGATGATAATTCAAGGGACCAGAAAGTTCCCCAATGTTCTTAAAGACAGGGACTACATCGGAGGATTTCCAATAAGCTTGAAAACAAGATATAGCAATGTATTTGTTGTAGAGTTTAGAGAGAGCAGGAAGAATTTTTGATTTCCTCATGTGCCACATTTTTTAGATTTCCACTTCAAGATCCTTGTATTTTGATAGCTTTTTTGAAGATCTTCAAAGCTACCTTAAAGTCTGCAGGAATTGCCATATCAATAAGAAAGCACATTCTCTGTTTTTATGGTTTTGATAACAATAACTGGGTGGTTAGTTGTTATTGTTCTATTGGTGTGTATTGTAAAGTCTCATAAAATTGTTATCAATCCTGCAATTGGGTCTGGGTAGTGTTCATACCAATTTATTGCAGTTTCATTCCAATAAAAGTTGCAGATTTTCCAGTACAGATATTGACTCAACCTGTCATGCTGAGTTTTATATTTGGTGGTACTAATACCATGCAACTTGATACAAGATGGTTAATTGTTTGTGGATATTCATTACATAATCTGCATTTGGGGCCAGCATAATTTTTCAGTATGTTTACTTAATAATTTCTGGTTAGCAAGTATGAGTCCCATGCAGCAAGAATAAAACCTTCAGTTTCACCTTTTAACCCTGCACTGCACAACCACTGATGTGTAGGGGTTTGTCTATATCAACTTGTTTGGCACAGACAGAGTATTGACCAAACTATGAAGACGTTTATCTTGTCATTGTTTCTGCATTTATATTAATAATTATAGTATTGTTTTATTTACTAGGTTTTTTAGGTGTATATTGTAATTAAATATCCTGGTTTGATATATATATATATATATATATATATATATATATATATATATATATTAATTAAGTTATGAAGAACTTGGTAAACTGAATTGGTAAATCCAAGGAGGATGAAATCCTGAGAGCTCAATGTGAAGAACAGAGCTAATATTTAATGAAAAACAGACCACTTTTAAGGTACCATTACAATAATTTATTTCACCAAAATCCTTTTAAAGGATTTCGGATCATCAGGTAACACTTCCAACAATGAAAAAAAAAAAAAAAAAAATATATATATATATATATATATATATATATATAATATAAAAATGAACATAAAGTTAACACTTACAGGCGACAGTCTGTTTCATGCTATATGCAATCGTCAGGCCACGTGGTTGCATATAGCATGAAACAGACTGTTGCCCTCTAAGTGTTGACTTCTATATTCGCTTTTATATTTAAACACGCTCTATCTCTGATATTGAGCACTTTATCCCATAAATATAGCACACCTTAAGACTATATTTCTTCATATATATATATATATATATATAGTTTAAAATTTGTTATATTTTATGAGGGGTAAAGTGCTCAATATCAGAGATAGAGAGTGTAACACTAGAGAAAATGACTTACCTAGAAGAAAACAAATTCAGATGTGTCTCACATGTAAAATATTCCCAAAAAGAAAATGACAGCTTTACTGCAGTAGCAAACAGAAGACACATGCTGTTGGATTGTTTGATGCTGTTGGATGAAAGAAACAAATTTGGGAAATTTATTACAATCCAGAAGAAACTGACTACAGAGGGTTTTGAAGAATACTTGAGGTATGAAACAATGTAGTGTTGATTTTCTCTGTCCACATGGTTCATCAATATTGGAAAGAACAATAATATTTACTGGACTTGAGAATTCTATTTTCCTGAAAAATTGCTTTAAGAGAAAGATTTTATAAATTAAAACCAATGGTAGCACTGGTTGCTTGGTTAATGAATGGTAATTGTTTCCATATAAGGATAATAGCTAAAATTATCATTACCATTCTAGAACTGTATTATGCAGGCAACTCCATGTGTAGTACTTCCAAGGATCTCATCAGTGAGGAATTTACCTGAGAGGCAGTAACTACAGCAAATTTTTATCAGCAGCAGGCAAAATCTGCACATGGGACTGAACCACTGACAGTATATCCAGAGTAATGAAGTCAAGGGCCAGGATGAAGAGTATCCCTGATGGAATCAAAGGCTATGTTTCTGTGACCGAGACATTGTCAGAGGATATCATCTGTGGTGTGACCTAGGAGGGCTTAGCTTCACCAAATCTACTTTACCCAAAACATGCTACCCTATGAATGAATATTTATGGAGACATATGGAGGGAGCTGATCTAGTGCTCAGCTGCACAGCAACCCAATGACCACACTCAAATATGGAACTGATGATGATGACTTTCAATAATTTTATGCTTTAATTTAAACACATTGACAAATGCAGTATTTAAAAAAAAAAGCCCAAACATAAAACAGTGTAATGTTGAAGCTTGCAAACCAACTTTATTTCTAGTAATTTTAAAATAAACTTAAAGTTAATCCTATTCAAGGTTGTACAGGTAACATAACACTTATCATGACAGAAAATGGAATAAGTGGGCTAAGTTCAAATTCCAGCTTTGTCTGTTACATTCACTTTTATAGTAATGTCTATCCATCTCTTCTCCTCCAGTTGTGAGATAGCAGGTAGAAAAGGCTTTGGCTGACAGCTGGTCTAGCAAAAGGGTCACTTTGAATTCAAAACTATCTGGTGATCAACAAAATCCAAAGAAGAGTGTGTAATGTCATCAGTGCTGACTTAGCATACCAATTTCAGTCACTTTCCTGCCACCATGACATGACTTCCCTCCGTCTTGTCTATAAATATTTTCAATTGTTCTAATGAATTCTCCTCCTTGGTACCTAGACCACATGAATTTAATCATACTACTAGATTAGCAACTAGGTCATTGTTTTACTGCTGAAATAGCTAGATGTAATCATAAGTTCTATTCTAATAGTTTCTTTTCCTGTCCCTGGAATTCCTTTGCCGTTTCTTGCTTCTCTGCCACTTACAATCTTCAAAAATTTAAATGCAACACCAATTGCCATCTTCTGTCTTCTTGAATTTCTTTTAATCTCTTTTTTCCTTATTAAATTCATTTTCTCTTACACACTCAGTTACCCCTTGCATCTTATTGGCATTATTGCCTAGCTTGGAGTGAAAAAAAATGCAGAAGGTAAAGTGAAACCATTTAACTATCTTTCCCAAGATGTCATAGGAGTTTATTGATAATAAAGAAAGGAATCTGTGGAGAGACATGATTTCCTATGTTCTGAAGGGAGATAATATTGAAAAAAATCAAGGAAAATAAAATTAGGTGTCACTGCGTTCAAATCAAGTCATCAATATTCAAGGTAGCCTAATTGAAATCTTGTTTTGTCCTCAAAACTGAATACTTTTAGGTTCTTTCCTGGTATAAAAATAAGGTAACCAACACAGCAATGTCTTTGCATCAACAGCTGTGACATATAAATCTATTGTTTCACATGTCAATCAATTCAGCTTGAGGTTGAGAAATCTGATACAGCAAACTGGCATAGTTTACAAAAAGGCTGCTACTTTAACATGGTGAATTCTTTTTTCATTTGTTCTCTTGAAATCTGATCAGCCTTAGAAAGTACAACTTAGTTTTAAACAGAAGAATTCAAGCACAGAAATCTGTACAAAAGTCTGAACACAAGAAACATGAGTAATATGGTGGCATCATTTTCAGAATCTCTGGATTTCTTTTGCTATTGATAAAAAATAAACAATCCTTGCAGAGAAGAACTGAGTTGAAACCAGTCAGCCATTTTCTGTGGTACAGTCTCAAATGTTTTAGGCGAATAGTGCTGAGTGCATGACAAAATAGTTTAAAATTGTATTTCTAGATTTAATTCAAAATTTAAACAGATATAGAAAACAAATCAATGAACATATTGATCTAAAGTGCTTTCTTATATATCTTGATTATATGAAAGGTAATAGAAATTTTAACAAAATCTACAAAGATTTTACCAAGCAAATGTTTTAGGAACTCTTGAAAAAATGTTTTGTACATCAATTAGTTTAGAAACAAATAAAATTCTCATTTTATTCATTTTACATATTTTATAGCCAAAAGCCAGTTGTTTCAATTGAAAAAAGCCCAAAAGTTGTTGCTCTTTATGAGGAGATTGAATCCTAAATGGGAATTGCCTCTACTGTTGGAATATCCTGCTGTTGTATGCAACATATTTACAAAAGTTATTTTGAAGGGCAAAGTTTTTCAGATTGGAAAAATCATGTCATGAAAGCAAATTATCTCAATGAGATGAAAGAAAAATCCTCATTAGATTAAAGAAACATTAAAAAAAAACAACCAATCAAATTTGAAATGACTTGAAATTGCAGGTGTAGATATTATCAAACATTGTGATAAAATAATTTGTTTGGCTGAATTTCCGTTAAAAAAAGACAAAGTTGGTGGCAAAATAAATGAAATTCAGAAAAACGTGGTATGCGTCTAAAAGTGAATGGTTAGTTTCAGATAAGAAAGTGTTTATTTTCTCAGATGAATGCCAAATTGAACTTTTTCCCAGAATGAGAAAATATGTGAGAAGATACCTAATTCATGATTAAGTTAAAAATATACTGCAAAAAAATATAAAACATTCAGTGGTAATTACAGTATCAAGAACAACAAGAGATTGAAAAGTGTAAGCATTTCATGGAACTTCAAAAGAATATCATTGTATAATCAATGAAGGCATATCTTAAATACCTGAAATTTCATACATTTTTCAGCAGGATGTTACACATTATTATACTTCAGATTTGACCATATATTATTTAAAAGAGAATTAAAAATTGGCCAAGTCAGTTTCCCCCACTTGAATACTTTTAAAAATTGTTAAAATGCACTAAAGAGAAAAGAGAAATTTAGATCACAAAGAATTTAGAGGGCAAATATTTAGATCACAAAGAATTAGAGGGCAAATATTAATCATTCCTTTATTTTTAATTGATATTCTTCATTACCATAAGGAATTTAGCTGTTTTAAGTAATAAAGGATCTAGTACAAAGTACTAGGTGATATTTATTATTATAATGTATATTCTATTTTGAAAATATGTTTTTAATTATTTTAATATTATAAACTATCTAAAGCATTTGCTTATTAACAACTTTATATGAAGTTCTGGTTAAAATCTTTATATGCTAATAATTATATATATATATATATAATTAAAATATTTTTATTATAATAGATTAAAATAAAAACATTTTACATTATTGCACAAAAACTTTCATGTTTTGGAACTATAATCGTTCCTCTTCAGGTGATAGTTTATAACATATAATAAAAATGATTTATTTGGGAAATTTGAAAACAAATCGTTACCTCTTTTGAAAGTTAAAAAGGGAGGTAAAAAGCTAATGTCAGAATTAAAAAATATACTTATGGGAATGTCTGGATTAACCAATTAAAAGTCAGATCTAAGCTAAAATAGAAAAAAGAAAAATAAGGTCTGAGGAAGGAGGGAAGTGGGTTATTAATTTATGTCTTGATAAATTGACACTCTAGACATGTCAGTGGCAAACAATATTGTAGCCCAAAACAGATTTCAGATTTGGTAAAATAGACATAGACTTACCTTGAGCAAAAAAATTATTTTTAAGAATTTTTCAAAATTTATTTATGCTATGGAAACTTCTTAAAGGGACCAAATAGGTAAAGTTAAAAGAAATTATTTAAGGAATTTTAATATACAATGGTAATTTTATTGAATGGGCAGTAAAACAAGGCACTATTAAAGTTGAAAAAAATCAAATAAAAATTGTGTGAACCATTATATACTTATAAAATAATGGCTATGTAATTGTAATGCATAAAATATTTATGAAAAATTCTATATTTTAATGCCTGTATTAATACCATTAATACATTTCTTTGGTTTAACAGAATTTATTTTTAGGAAACTTTATAATATGCAGTTTTTTCTTGTAAACACAAGTGTCATGGGTCATATGAGGATTTACAGATTCTCATTTTTTTTATATTTTCCATATTAGTTTTATTAATTTCTTCTAAATGCCAAAAATACTTAGAAAGGGATGTTTGGTTATGGTAGACATTTTTGTTGAAATAAGATATGTGCTAATACCATCTCAGTGTAATGGAATTTTTTGTACTGCCAATATAAAATAAAATTTCTTAATTGCTGGATTTTCACTAGATGAAATGGAACATTGGTAAACAATAGAATCAGTAAGACACCTATTTTGTCATAGACATTTGTTAGGATTTCTACAATTACACAATTTATTATCAATATTGTTTTCTGTTTTGAAATAATGATTGTTACTTTGGTTTAAGGGTTGATTTAAAATTTTATTATTATGTTTTTTAATAATTTTTTCTAGATTATCTGTACAACTGTAACTTAATTTAAGTGTTTTTATTAAAAATTTTGCTTAGCGGATTATTACTTGAAAAATGTTTCTCAAGAAAATTCTGTCCTAACTTAGTGCTAACCATTTGGTTAAATGGTGGTGTGTACCAAATGATTTTTCTATTTCTATTTTTTCTGCTATCACTATTATGTTTTCTATATTTAATGTCAGGGCATTTACAGCCACAATTTTTTAAGGCATTGTTGTAAAAATTGCTATGTTTATAAAATACATATTCATTAGAAGAGTTATTATTCATTTGCATTAGTTTTCATGTATGGTTGTTATATATTATTGACTAAGTCTGGTGTTATATTGAGGAAGTTTACTTTTTTTTTTAAATATGTGTTGATTATAACTTTCAGGTTTAGATTTTGAAACTCCCTATGGATTAATTTTCTGATTATGTCAGTTTTGAAATTTGTACAATTTTTCACCACCATAAAGCTATCATTCCTATATAACCCTATATCCTATATGTCATAGTGGGCAGTAAGGTTATATAAAATGAATAAACCAATAAGGTCGGAAGACTCCACAGAGTCTAACGATCCCATTGCAATGTCAGATTGGTCACCTGAATTATTTTTTATCCATTATTCTTTTTTTTTTGGATAAGGACAGATTTTCTAGCATTCATAATAATATCCAGTTCTTTCTCTTTCTTAAGGTATATATATATATATATATATATATATAAATATATACACACACACACATATATATTTAGAAATGGATTAAATTCAACATTTTTAATTTATTTGTTTAAACATTATTTTCAATTAGTATTCATAGTTGAGTAGATGCTCAAAAATATTTGGGTTTCGTTTGATATGGTGGTCCTACATAGCTGAGAGGTTGATGCACATCAGATCTAATGACAGTTTTTCACTTACGTTCAAATCCTGCCAGAAGTTGCATATTTTTCTAACAAGATTTCTCAACTATTCAGGCTGTTAGATGGAAATAAATATACTGTGTAATAAATAAATAAAAACATCTACACCTACATAAAACATAAGTATCCATTAAAAATAACTTTTAAAGAAATAAATTAAAACTATATATATATATATATATATATATATATATATATATATATAAAGTAGAGTAGATAAGTTGGTCAATAAAACGAAGTCAAATGAAAGGGTACTGATGAAATCAATATGAAAAACATTTATTGATATTAACCAAGTGACAATATATATATATATATATATATACATAATTTTAAATCAGTATATTCTTTGTTTTGTCATTTATTTCTAGTTAAATTTTTGATTAAATCTAGGATCACAGTTTTAAGCTATATAATTTTTAATGCACTTATCACTCTGAACCTAAAACATTTGCTTAAGACTGTAGGTACATAAAAAAAAAAAGAAAGATTTTTACCAATCTCTAGTCTTGTCAGTTTTCCTTCTCAGCCAATCAGTTTTCTTGGATAATTATTGTATTTCAATAGACAAAGTGAAAAAAAAATATACAAAAATTATTAATGAAAAAACCCAAAAGAGAATGATGCCTCAGAAGAGCTGGTGACAGAGGAACAGCGAGTGTAAGGATTAATTAGACGATGCACAATGGTGGCATCTCAATGTGAAGCCCCATTATCACTCTTTATGGTTCAGTAACAGAATGAATGGTTGCAGCTGCTGTGTGAAGAGTTTATTGTTTAGGCAGAGAGAGAGAGAGAGAGAAAGAGAGAGAGAGAGAAAAAAGATAAAAGAAAGCAAATAAAAGTGCAAGACTTTATGGTTGGATGAGCTTGGAGCATCAATGAAGCAAACAATGCTATATGACAAATAGTACAAGGTTTTATTACACAACAAAGAGGTATGTGTTATTCTTAACTAGACTCCCTAATCAGTTCCCAGCACTATGTTAGGGAAATCTTAGAAGCATTTTTGAGTTTAAACAGCATGAATTTAAAACAGTTACTTTTTACTCTACATGTTTAATTTGGAAAAAATTACAGTAATAAGTAGGTAATAAATCACTGAAGCTTAAGATCATAATATACTAAGTACAAACTATGATGCAAAACTTAAGTTACATTTTATGATTAGTCATCCAGAAATTAATCAGTTCAAACAAAGAAATGAGTACTGAACTGTTATGTAATATCAGTCATCTTATAAAGCAGTGCATACTGGAAAATTTCCCCACAGATGAAGAGAAAACTGAAATGTGGTTCTACAGAAGGATTCTGAGAATACCATGTAAGCAACAAAAAAGTCATAAGGAAAATGGAAACAAAAAAGGACACATTCCCAGAATCAGAAAAAGAGTTACATTTCTTGGACACATAATGAGGAAGGAGGGCTTGGAGAATTTGACACTCACAGAACATATTGAATATAAAAGGTACAGGTGAAGACAGATGAGCTTGGATCAATGAATAGCAGGACTGAAAGAGGGAGGCTTGAGCCAGGATTGTACATATAGAACTAAGAGGGTACAAATTAAAAGATTTGAAATTAACTAGTTTTAAATCTATGAGATATTTATTATTATCCATGCTTTGAGGTTGTTGATCACCTTGATAGGGACAAATTTTGAGCAACAAACAATATAGATTCTAATCTGCTCAGTCCACTGCTGACATTCTAATTACCATAACTCACAGAATCAGTGAGGTATTAGACAATAAATACATCTCAAAGACACTTGCATTAGATATATCAAAGGCCTTATGTGGCATAGAGGGTTGCTACACAAGCTTTCTTGCTATGGAATCACTGGAAGAGTCTTCACAATTATCAAGTTCTTCCTAACAGATAGATCTATGAAGGTAGTTGCTAATGGTCAGTCCTCTGAGGCTTATGAGATCAATGCAGGCATTCCCCAAGGCTCTCTTCTCATTCTAACTCTCTTTCTGCTTTATATTAATGATCTACCTAAGAGTATACTCAGATGTTTTGTAAATATCTGTGCTGATGATAGAACTATATATGTGTGCACCTCCAAAAATCTAGATGTCCAGAGCCTAGCAGCTGATCTCTCCTCTGACTTAGTTCTAACAATTCAATGAGGCAAAAACTGGCTGGTCACATTTAATACCTCAAAAACCAAAACAGTCATATTCCATCATTATCAAGCAGACCTTGAATTTTCATCTATCTGAATAAATGGATGTTCTCTCAAGGAGGCCCTTGCCTTGAATGCCTATTGGGACTTAAGCCTACCCCAGATCTCAAGTGGAACTAGTATATACGATCCATCTCTAAAGATGCTGGAAAAATGATTGGTTTTCTGTACTGCTGCAGTAAGCACCTTAGTCTTCCTGAAATGCTCTACCTTCACAAGAGCCAGATCAAGCTGAGAATGGAGTACAGCTGCTATGTCTGGGCTGGCACTGCCCAGTTTCCACATTTCCAGTCCAAAAATGTTTTGTGGGTGATAAATTATTTTCCAACCTACAACTCCTTTCCCACAGATAAAATGTTGCAAGCTTCTCACCACTCTATTGCTATTTCCATGGAAAATCTTCAGATGAGCTAAATTCCTTAGTTCTGCTAGTTCTAACCTTCACAGCTAAGACCTGCTATGCATGTACACTGAAGCAAACCACTCTCATTTCCTTTGTATTCTATTAATGAGAAGTAAGTTCCACTCAAACAGCTTCTTCTCATGAACTGCTGCTTTATGAAACCAACTCTCAAGAGGATGCTTTTCCGGTCACTACAATCTTAACCTGTTCAAGTCTAGAGTTAATTATCTTTCCCTTCCTACATATCCTTATAAACTGCACCTTTTACTCTTACTGTTTACATTGTCACATATGGTTATCCATTAATATATGATTTATTTGGGGTAAAATTTACAATGGATTCTTCCTGAAAATAGTGGACAATATTTTGCTATCATGAATTTCAAAGTATTATCAGAAGAAAATTATAGAGAAGCATAAAGCTATAAACTTATAAGCAGTTAATTAAAGATACCAAAAAGTTCTATAACATTTGTGGTGAAGAAGTGGAAGAATCATGGTACCAGTGAAAATCTCAGAAGAATAGGGTATGCTTCTAAGATCACAACAAAGACCAAGTCCAAACTGGTTATACAAATTAAAGTCAATCCTTCCATCATTCTTGGTGACCTGAAGAAGTCTCTCCATCAGACTGGTGTTACAGTGCACAAATTTACAATATCTTGAACTTTGTACATGGAAGCTCTTTATGGGGGTGTGGCAAGAAAGAAGCCAATTTTAAAGAAAAATCACCTCTAGCTAAACGCATAAAAATAACTCTACATTTATGTGGGAAAGAATTATTGCTAATTTTATATAATTTTACTTTATATATTATTCTATTTAAAGCCAATGATTTTTTATGAAACCATATTTCATGAATGTACTCTTGAGATATTTTGTATCTCCCCTATTTCAAAATAGAAAAGATGAAAGGAAATAAGACACATAAGAAGTCCTATTTCAAAAATACTTGCATATTCATATGAACAATCTTTAGAAATATGTACAGAAACAGAAACTGCTTACATTTTTAGTGGCACTTAAGATAAGTACCTACTTCAATAATCTAAACTTTTTACTATCATATTTATCTATTTAAAAAGAATAGATGTATATATTGTTATATTTTTAAACATCCCCTTCTTTAATTTAAATTGCTATTAACCCAGTAAAGAGAGTATACACAACTTCCTTACACAAAACTAACATGTCTCTTATTCTATAAAAATTGAAAGGAGTGATGTGACTTTGGATAGTAAAGATCAGAATATCAAAAAACAACAAAAAGGAATGACTCAAGTCATGAAAATAAGGTGAGATTGTTGACTGTTGGGAATGAAGTAACTTAGGTTATTTGGGATGATAGTGAAAATTAAAAATGATCTCTTCCCAAATTATTCTAAGTTATACAATGCCAGATGAAATGTTAACTTGTTCATTTAAAATTATAAAATTAAATTTACAATTACAGTGGAACATCTGATCTCATGCAACGGTTTATGAGTTAATCTGGAAAGACAATTATAGTGAATTAAATCTTCACTGAATGCTCCTTAAATTTGATTATAGCTCAAACTTGTTCTGTCCAAAAAATAAATAAAAAATGTCTTAATTGTGACTCATCTTCTTATTAGGTTTAGTGTTAAAAAAAACAACAGATTAAATAGATTTTCTTTTATCTAAACAGTGTAGGAAAGAGTTTAAGGTGAAAGGCTATTGTTGCTAATTATTAGGTTTCATGATGGCTGATGTCTGTAAGATAAATTTTTGATGAATGATACATTATGCAAAACTGTGCAAATAAGATTGGTTCTGACCTAGTGATTTAGACACTGAACATAATCGTTTGTTGAGTTTATTCATTTTTATACATGTAAAAATCTTTGTTCTCACTTCCAATTCTTACTTACTCTCCATTTCATTATACCCTCTTCTGCTTACGCCTTTTCTTCTACTCTCTCTCTCTTTCATTCACCCTGTTTCACTTTCTTTTGTTGAAAGTCAGTTAACTGTAAATTGAAAAGGTTGGATGCAAAGAAAAGAAGTTATTTTTACAATACTACCTGCTCTATGATTCTGTAATAGTTGTTACATTTGCATACACATTTGAATTAGATATTTTTTACTAAATTTTCACCCAATATAAGGCCACTCAAGGTAAAGGTTGCTGAATGAGGTTGTTTCATGTAAGAGAAGGAAGTAAGAAATGCAGATTATGGGGATTTGTAGGATAGATAATGGTTGACCCTAGACTTGAAGAGGTTAGAAGTGTAGTGATCAGGGAAGCACCCTCTTGTGAGCCTGTTCCACAAAGAAGTCGTTCTCGGGAAGAAGCTGAGTCAAACTTCCTTTTTACCAATTGAATACAAAGGGAATGAGAATGATTTGAACCTGTGTATATGGCATGATGAGTCTTAGCTGTAAATGTTGTAACTAAGGAATGTAGCTCATCTGAACATTTGCCATGGAAATAATGATAGAGTAGTGACAGGTTTGCAATGTTTCATCCGTAGGAAAGAAGGTTGTGGAAAATAATTCATCACCTACAAAGCCATGTAAACTTTTGAATTCTATAAAGGCTGGAAAGTGAGGATTGGGCAGCTCCAGCCCAGATATAACAGCAATATTCTATTTTGGGTTTGATCTTACTTATGTAAAGATGCAACATGACAAGAGAAGTTGTTATAATGAGTGTTTAGTTGCAAAGGAAAGGAACGAACAAGGATTAAGATTTCAATAATGTGTATTGGTCAAAATTCAGAATATCTACATAGTTGTGTGAAAGGTGGCAAAAATTGTTCATATGTGGTTCCTTAGTTGCTGTTGGTAAGGAAAGCGATTAGGCGTAAGGGCGTTATCAGTAGGACCAAGAGTTGACTGATTTCTTGGGTTGGTTGGCTGAGGACACAGTTGGGGTCAAGAGATAAGCCTGGTACATTTCAGTGAAGCCAAATGTAAAATTGTTGGTAGGGTTTTATGTACGCCTTTCTTCAGAGTTCAAATTGACATCAGTGAGGTGTTTGATGGTCTGGTGGTCAAGGCCAAAGTGCTGAAGCTGAACTGCTTGTCATTATCAAAGAGTGACATTTTTATATCTTTGGTTTAACAGGTGCAGGCTCCCAAGGACATCCTTTTTTTTGGTGGTGGTGGTGGGGGGCAGTAATATTTGTGATGGGCTTTTGTATTTTTGGAATTTTGTGGGGATTTGTTTTGTGGACCAGATGTGATGCTTGGAACACCTGCACAAAAAACATTTTTATTTTGTGTTTTGCTTTTTTGAGTGGTACAAGGAATCAACCAATTTCCTAGCAATGAATCACATATATGAGTTACCCTTATGGTCTGGGGTGTACTTGAGTTCCAATAGACATTCAAAGCAAAGATGGTACAACTATTCATCAAGAATGGAAAAAATTTAATGTCTGCTTAGTGACGATGAAGCTTTGTTTTGGAAGTATTGAATGTTACATTCCACTCCCCCCTCCCCATTGAGTTGTCAGGGCAAGGAAGACTCCCAGACAACTGCAAGCTGTCTATCACAGTGGCATATGAATAACAAGATTAGTCAGAATTATTAGCAATGGTTTCAAATAGGAAAAGAGTCTTGCCTTTCACAACGGAATATTATTTAGTAAGCTTAGTTTTATCTGGTACAAGTTCACAGTAAAAGATCACACAGTGATGATCAAAAAATGAAATCAATCTGCCCTTGTTCCACTGGGTCTGATCTTCACAGCTAGGGCTCACCACTTACATGGTAGCAAACCACCCACATTCCCTCTGCATTCCATCAGTGAGAAGTAAGTTCCACTTAAACAGCTTCATCCTGTGAACCACTGCCCTATGGAACAGACTTCCTAGAGGATGTTTTCCCAATCACTACAATCTTAACCTGTTCAAGTCTAGAGTCAACCATTATCTTCCTCTCCTATCCGTATAAATTACCCCTTAGCATAATCCTCTACTTTGAGTGGCCCCCAGGCCTTGTACAGGGTGAACCTCACTGTTAAAAAAAATTTTTTTTAAAAATATAGGCTTGCTTTTTTCCTTTTATATGAAACTAGCAGTAGATCCTGGTGTTGCCCGGGGATGTAACAGTAAGAGATAGATATCAAGTATCGACCATCATAAAGACTGAAAAATAAAATTGACAAAGATTATTGTTTAAGGTTGACAGACATGCATGTCTTAATTAGTTTTTTTTTTTTTTTACGAATTGGTCAAACCCAAACTCAAACAAAAACATTGTTTTCAATCGTTATGAGTCTACCGATTGAATAGAATTTTATTATAAACAATTGTCTTGTAAATGTAATTTTTAAAGCATTCTGAATGTAAAAATAAAGACAAAAGTGTGCAAGACAATAAGAAACACTACCTGCAAAAAAAAAAGTGAAGTTTTGTTGAAATCGGTTGAAAAATGTAGGAAATCCGATCCCATATATAAACAAACACACACACACACACACACACAAACAACCTGGGTTTTATAAGTATATAACTCAATATGAGTTGTCCCCCTTTCATTCTCGTGACGCCTCTTAATCGTGTTTTCAAATTGATTTCGTGCAAAAACAATTGTGTTTTTCCAATTTTTGACGCTGACAGAACCACTGTAAGGTAATTTTACAGTCGTGTGAAGTTTTGTTGAAATTGGTTGAAAAATGTAGGAAATCCGATCCAATATATAAACGTACAGACACACACACACACACACACACACACACAATCTGTGTTTTATAAGAAGTAAGATTATAATAGTAAAAAATCCTTTATTTCCATATAGGAAACATTTGGCATTCATTGACTCTCGTATACCAAATGTAAGTGTTGTCACGATTATTTCTTTCAATTCCCCCCCCCCAGAACAATGCTTATTTGGTATGATGCCTTGATTATTTTCAAATAATTTTCTCCATCATACAATTATTTTGTTCCAGAAATAAATAAAAAAATCTCAGAAAAATGCTTATTTTAACCAACATGCTTATTTTACAAGTTGAATAATTCCTACAGGGATGACCAGATATGATGGCACTTGTACTTGGAACAAAAGAGTTGTTCTTCATGCAACATTTTTGTTTGAATTTTATTACTAGCTTTGGTTAACCACCTGTACTTTGGGGACAGAAAAGTAAATCTTTGGCTCACCTGGATTTCTCTTAACATTGTTCTCAGTAGGAAAGAAACAAATTTGTCTCCATCCATACCTCCATCATGTCACTTTGTGCTTCACCCAACTTCCCCTTTCCACTCTTCTTCTAGGCTGACTATACATGTATCTGCAAAAATAACAATGGACATCAAAAAAAGCCATCCTCCTCATCTTCTTTTATGATCACCACTCTTACCCATAATCCCTTCATGCTCTCTGGCTGTAGCCGCTACCACCAGGAATTTAGTCACTTACCCCTACATCTTTTCAGTTACCTGTAGGTAAGATTTTTTTTCTTTCTCTAAATTACACCATCCTGTTTATTTTTCAAGAATGTTTGAATTATAAGCAGTTATAATAAATGATGAAATTCTTAACCATTTAAATCTTTTCTGTCACTGCCCAAGCCAATAAATATTACAGTAAAATTATAAAAAAATTCTGTATTTTATGGTTGGTACTTAATTTTGGAAAACTGGAATAACAGGTTCTATTGTTTGCTAAGATGACTCCAGCTAAAAGCTATTTAAGTCATTTGGGGTATATATTCAGGGTGGGGGGTAGATAGAATCTTCTACAGAGAGAGGCTTGACTGAAGACCTTAAAATATATTTTTATCCTGACAAGTAATTTAGCAAAGTCACTTTTCCTTTTATGGAAGTGTGTGGTAATTCATCATTGTTACTAGATACCTTTTATGGCTCAGCCTTTATTCTTGTGCCATTCCAACGAGTTAAATTTGTAAGTACGGCAGTTAAAATTTGTAATGATTTCTACAGCAATCATAGTTAATATTTACTTTTTAAGAGTTTTTTTTTTATTTCATCAAACATTGGGGAACCAACAACTTTCAAGAACAGTGGCTATTCTAGAACAGATCCTCCATCAAATTTTATATACAAGACTGTTTTCACTGAAATAAGAAGTAGAATTTCAACTACAAACATACACGTGCATGAAGGTGCTTAAAAGTCTAATAATAATTTTGCTTTTTATTTTCTAACTAAAATTTATAAAATATTTTTTTAAATGCTGTCCTCTCAGGAGGCAATCATAGCTTTCCACAGATACCTTTCCTTTATAATCTGGGAATTGTCATACCATCTTGGGAAAGACAATGGAGTTGTTTCCTGTTGCCTTTTTCATGGCTTGGAATTCAGAGTTTTCATTCTTTTTGACTGGTTGTCACCCAAAGCTACCCTGCTATTTAACCCATAGATAGGGAAGAAGAGATGGATTCATGCATCAGTGTGAAAGTGAATGCAACAGGCTAGGCTGGAAATTTAAACTTAGCTTGATGTTTCCATTTCTGCACTGATAACTGTTACCCTACCTGAACATCCTAAATTTTAATTATAAGTAAAAAAAAAAAAAAAAATAATAATAAAAGAAACACCTCCATGAAAATTATCAAGAAATTGTCCAAATACAAGAACCAGGAGACCAAGATTAACAGGATTTGGGGACAAATACAGAGTGTACCTATAGTAATCGTAGATTTGGGCCTCATGAGAAAAGGAATGGATAATTTTACTAACAGTGTCTCAGATAACATCAACATAAAAGTTGCCCAGAAGATTGCCCTATTAGGAACATCCCATATACTAAGAAAAGTGCTATCAATTAAATGACAATTCTCCTATAAGGCCTAAGGACCATAGTTTTGTCCCGGCTCTACAGGATACAAAGCAGGAAACATAACATACACAAATGATAATAATAATAATGATGTAATCTATATGTTCATCAAATTAAACTTTTTAAATGAGGATTTTTAAAGCTATATATGAATTTGTGACATCTGGTACATGACACTTAATTCAGTTATAGCATAGATGTTATAATAAACTCTAGAATATTGTAAAACAGAACTTTGAAAAGAAATGAGTGATGAACTACTTTAGTGCATTAGCAAATGAGTAAGAGGTCAGGTAAAATAAAACACCTGATCAATGCACAACATTATTAAACATTCACCTGAAATACTGGCTGATGTCATTCCTTCTACCCAACAAATTTTAGGATTGTAGAAGACTTGCAATACATATACACATAAAATCAAAACCAACTCTTAAAAAGTAAATATTATACAGATATGGTTAACTATTTGCTTCACTCTGGTCCATTACAAAAGTGTTTTGAGTGGGAGCAGCTTTAAGTTAAAGGAGCCACAAGTAAAATTGGTTTATGCTAATGTATTTATGTGAATTCTAACAGTCTAACTGGGGTAACAGTAATTGCCAGATTGTAAAAAGTCATAAATAAAAGGAACCATTTCTTTTTTTATGAGTTACAATAAAAGATTTTTTCTGGACCAATATGTGCAGTGGAAAGTGAAATAGTGTCATGTGCTGAAAATGTCTTTGATGTATGCTTTATGTTATAAGAATTAGCACATTAAGCTCAATTTTAATGGTGGAGGGCATATGATTTTCCATTGGGTGGGGGAGTCCCTCTAGGACCCCCTTAGGGTCAGGCCTGGCTTCGCTGACTGACTTACTCGCATGATTTCACTCTACACAATGATGTAATTCTTGTCTCTCATTCTCTAGTCAGTTGCTCATACTGCAGTTAATCAAGCTAGAGAAAGACCAACTAGAAATCTCCAGAAAGTATATGGGGATGTTGTTAGTTAGCTTTAGATTATATACTGTTAGTGAGCATACAGGTAAGTGATTAGAGTATTAGTATTCTGATCATGAGACTCAGGTTCAAATCTCATCATGGTCAATTTGTCAAGGAGGTGATTTCTTGATAATATTGATCTAGGAAGACAATCCCAGCATGTGGCCCTGTTGGAAAGTGCCTGAAAATCATAACAACGTTGACCTAAGTCTTGTGAATGAAAATGGGTTGATGAAACTATTTAGAAGCCAATGATGGTTGTGTTATAACAAAGTCACAAGTCATTATAACCAATGATTTGGGTGTATTGGCTTTGTTCAACTGCTGATCAGTCTTCACTGTGCATTCTCCCCCACAAATTGTAACTAAAGTCCACTCAGCATAGTTGCAGTATAAATGACAGGTTGGCTCTGTACATGTTGAAGAAACACAAAATGTGCCTGAGCAGGCATCTGCAATAGGGGATTAGTTAGCTACCCTAGCAGATGAGCTTACTCAGAAAATGAGTAGGCAGTCATTATCTACTGTTATTTTGGATCAATAACAAAGAAAAAAGCTATTATGTTTAAATCATTTGCTTTATTTTTTTTTAGAACCCTCCTTGTTTATATGCTTTACAAATTTTCAATAATTATATATATATATATATATATATATATATATATATATATATATATATATATATATATATATCCAGGTAAAATGAGAACAAATGGAGTATGATTCCACTGAACATAACATTTAATCTAAAAGAGGGCTCAATACATAGTAGGGCTAAATATTTATTTTAAGATATTAAAATATATTAAAAAAAGAAAAACACTACACAATTACAATTGTTTCAACACTATAAATGTGTCTCTTTAGGCAATGAACATCACCTGAACAGACACATTTATGGTATTAAAACATAATTGTAATTGTGTAGTGATTTTTTATAACATGTTTTAATATCCTAAAATAAATAAATAAATTATATATATATATATATATATTTATATATATATATACATACACACACATTATAAAATGATTTATTTTATTATCATAAAATAATTTTCTTTTTATTTATGACTGCTGGTTATATAACCAAGTTAAGAATCTAAAGATATTTTTTTTACGTATACACAAAATTTTGAAACTTACTTAACAGGACAATAGCCTAGTGGATTAAAGTGTTGATTCATGAATTTGTTGACAGTAATTGTGAGTTCAATACTTGGGCTTCATTAATGCATAGACTCAGTGAAAACAATAACTGAGTGGTACTAAAATAAAAACTACACTGTGTGTGAAGTTATTAAGCAAATCATATAAACTTCAATAATGGAAATTTAGTTTGAAAAAAAAAATTGGCAAATTTTAAAAAAATCAATTTAGATGTCAAAACAAAGCCCGAGTTAAAATTTTAGGTAGTATCAATGTTTTACTGAAGTTATTTAATGTATTTTCAAAAACTGCCATCTGAAGTTATAAGGCAAAACTACATAATCCCATTTTACTTCAATAAAAAGGTAATAAAATCATTAAAAATTAATCAACGCTTATAAAATAGAGCAAATAACAAACACATGATAAGTCTTTGAATCCTTTACATCTTAATATAGTGATCCTTCTTGTCAAGAAGGGTCACTAATCTATTATCCATTGATTTTGTTAATTTTTTTTTTTTACTTCATCAGGTTCAACTTCTGACATGGTAGTTTTAATTGCTTTCCATAGATCTGTTATATTGTTTGCCTCCTTCATACAATTTCACCTTCACAATTGACCATAGATTTTCTATTGGACTCAGATCAAGACTTCATGGTGACCATTCCATTATCTTCTTTCCTGTAAATCTTTTATGCTCAAAGAATTCACTGGTAAGCTTAGATATATGAAAAGGAGAATTGTCATGCATAGATACAAACTTCACTTTGAAACTGTGAGACTTGTCCAATGCAAAGAATGTCTTGTTCATAAAATCGCAATAGTTAGCCCTGTTCAGTTTAACTCCTTCGACTTTGAATGGTCTAATTATGGTTTGGTCGACAATTTCAGCCCATATCATAACACTACTGCCTCCATCTTTTAAGCACAGATATGTCTGAATTGAATAAAATCCATCCTTTGGCCCATCCATCAGGTCCATCAAATGTCACTTGTGATTTATTCATAAAAATTGCTTAAGAAAAGTCAATTTTCATGTATTTTCATATATTCGCCCAATTTTGATGCTTTAAAATATTTGCTTTAGTGAGAGGAATTTGCCTAGGAGATTTTTTTTACAGATTCCAATTTACAAAGTATTCTACACCTTTTGTCCTTCTTGACTCTCTTAATTACAGCCTTTTCAAAGATCCAAGTGCCAGTCAAAAGTGGTTCTTTCACTATAACACACTTTAGTTTACGTTCATCTCGAGGAAGCAAGTTCTTAAAGCCTTTTCCTTTAAGTTCTCAACTCATATTTTCAACAGCCTTCTTTATCAGTTGATGATTTCTACAAAGCTCCTTTGATATTTCCAATGTGGATATTCCCTCACTCAGTAAATTTGTTATTTTCAGTTGTTAAATCTTTCCCTTTACCCATGTTTCAACATGTACTATAGACAAAAAGAAAAAACATTTTTATTAGGTTTCAGATGTCTTAAGCTAATATTAGCTTAATCTGCATACTCACTTTAGTCAGTCCATTTTCATAAATTCAAAATATCTCAAAAATTAAACATTAAAAATGGCAGAAAATTTAGTTAAATATTTTACTAAAGGTGGAAATGGACAAGTTTAAATTTGACAAATATTGGTTCAGAAATTTTTGAGTTATTGAGATTTATTTGATTTGCATAATAACTTCAGACAGGCTGTAGATGAGAAATCCCTAGATATGTTCAACAGAATGAGGAAAAGATTAGGACAATAATCCAAGTGTAAATAAAATGATAACTCCTCATCCCACAAATTCAGACAGAAATTAATCTTAATTGTTTTTTGATAGAACATCTGGTCTTGATATATGCAATTAAAAAATAAAAAGAAATAAACATTTTTTATGAATAGTAATGCTTGAATAATAAATGTACATTTTTATTGAACATTATGCTGCTTTTGTTCATTGATTCTTATGATGAGATTGCTCACAGAAAGTTGGTAACAGACTATATACATCTGTTTGAGCGGATAAATGACAAAAATAATGGCTGCATTAATTCAAATTTTTATATAAAATATTGAAAAAGAAAAAAACCAACAAAGTTACAAATTCAGTCAGAATTAACAAAAACTTTGTACAGTGATATATTTCCTCATAAATAATGAATCAAGTTAGTTCCTCAATGAGAATTTTCTTTTTTGCAGGTCTTTTTCCACCCCACATCTTCTCAAATTGATGCTTTGTATTGTTGATGCTTGCCATCTCACTGCTTAAGGCACCTGCAAAGAAAAAGAACGTTTCAGTAAAAGAATAAAATTAAAAGTAATTAATGTTTAAAAATGTTTACCAAAATAAGTTAAAAAAATCAATAAATGATTTCTGAGTGACTTTAATCCATTACATTTTGGATGTGCAAATTAAACTCAGTAATTCATGAATTTCTAAACTAAAGGTTTTGTTACCAAAATCTATATTCAACCAACTGATGAATCTCTTTGAAATACTTTTTTGCCAGACTGATTGAAGTTTTTTTTTTTACTTCTTAGATCAAATAAAGTATTTAAAAATAAAAAAAAGGTCAAATCAGAAGCAAACATTGAATGATAGCATGAATAGTGGGGATTCATGCCTTTCTTAAAGACATTTGAATAAAATAAATTAGTAGTCAATCCAGTTGCTGAAACCATACTGTCATGCCAACTTGCTGACCTTATATAACCACCTGAAATTAATCTGTATATTCAATATATTTTTACAGTTTTGCAGCAGTCTATTAGCCAATCCTGTAAAAGGATAAGTGTGTGACTTGTCACTTATTGCAATCAGAAAGCATTCCAGTATTTTAATTTGGGAAAAATAAACATTTATTGTACATTTCTAATATATAACTTGCAGATGTTTTTCCCATCTAAAAAGTGGTTTTAGTTTCAAATAATTAATATCAAATTAACACACAAACACTGATAATTATAATTAATATTTTGATGCCAATTCACATCAGCTTCAGAACCTTATAAGATGTGAATAAATACCAAAGCACTAATAAAATCACCCGATACTCTTACTTGTTAATTAAACATGCAGGTTGGTTTCACTGAGTTCACTTAATTCTTTATACATTAACACTGTCTGCCACACAAATATTTTTTTTATATACCATATATATTCATGATACACATGTGACTTTTAAAGACCTAATTTTGAAGCTAATTTTAATAGGGTCACATCATATACAAAATATAAAATTAGCATATGTACTGCTGGCCCTGGCTACACCATTGACCTAACTATATATCCATTTACTGCAGTCAAATTAGCTTCAAAATTAGGTCTTCAAAGGTTGCATAATATGTGAGTATAGACAGTAATTTACTTAATAAATTTTACAATTTGAAGAAGAATTAAATTGGAACAAGTATATTTAACATCCAACTAGAAAATACTTCTGTTTAAGAGAGTAAGATTTTTGTTAATTCTTACAAATTTAAAATACAATAGAAACAACTTGAATAAATTAATTAAAAGTTTTATATTATCTTCAAAGAAATTAAACATGTTAATAAAAATATAAAATAGCAATGAACAATTTGTTTTTGGTTTGCCTTTAATGAAAAATTCTGATTTAAAGAAAAAAGATTTAAGAAAGTATAAGTTGGATTAAAATGGTTTATAAGATCACCATGAATTTCATATTTAGGATATTTAATTCTAGTGTAACCAAGTAGGAAAAAAAATTAGCCAAGAGAGGGTGAGAGAATATAACTTGTTCACTATCAGTTGTTCATTGTCTTAACAAAAAAAACATTTCACCCACAAAGAGCCTATATTAGGTAGTTCCTGTATTTTTGCCTCAAATTTAAATTAATTCATTCCAACATTATTTAATAAAGACATTTTTGCTTTTACAGTAAACAAATTCATTTTGTAGTAAATAATACAAATGGAACAAATACAGCAAAAACTGTAAAAATGGTAAAACAAATTTAAGATAGACTATTCTGAAAATACAAATTCAATGTACTTTATTTTCTACTTACAAAATTCCAAATTTAACTCATCCAAACTATCTTGCAAATCAACTCCATATGATTTGCACCAGCTGAGAAGAAACTGGACTTTCTTTTCAATTCGGAAAAAACTTTTCTTTTTTGTCTTTAAAGCAGAAACCAATTTCTCATTATTCTTTGCTTTCTTCAAGTCTAAAACAAACAAAAAACAAACAAAAAAACAAGATGTATATGCATTTGTTTCACAAGTTTCATCATTTGAAAACTAATTTTTGTTACATTTTCTTTGTTATAAGGATCTTCTGTGGTGATAGAAAAATAAATAAATAAAAAATTTCACCATCTCTAAAAACAGAAATAGATGGATAATAAAAGTCCATAGGCAAACAAGACCACAGTTTGACCAACCAATCAGAAAGCTTTCACAACCAGGTTGTAAGAAAAGAAATAAACAAATAATAATGAGACCAAAATTTCACCATCTCTAAAAATAGATAATTGGACCAACCAATAAGAAAGCTTTCTCAATCAGGATATAACACAAGTCAACAAGAAGCAAGCAGCCTTTTCAAAGCAGATCTAAATTTTTCAAGATAAAAAATTAACCCTAATTAGGGTCAATAAATTAACTTTGTCCATTTTCTGATGCTACGGTTATCATAACATATGCAGAGATAAAATAGATTTGCATGACTAGCTGGTGACCTTAAATGACTAACCCAACCTAGCTACGTTGTAAACAAAGATATCTTCCTTCCCCACTTGGTCAAGTGGCAGCTACTACATTTGGATGCATACATCTGTATCTTCTATACATATATAATTACATTCTTTCACCCATTCTCTTCTGTATGTGTCCACAAACATAACTATTGTACTCCATAAGAATTTTATGTTTTTATCTTTCCATACTTAATACAAAATGTCAAGTTTGTATGAGGCTTAAAATAAGTTTCAAACTGTGATGAACAATAATAATCTAATTTTTGGTTCAGGAAAATGATGTTTCATTATAAATTCCCTGCTGGTTTCTTAAATAAGTGGTAAAAAAGATAGTTTTTCCAAGCAATGAAGATAAAAAAACAACATTTTTATAGGTTTTTTTTGCAAAGTTTACTTTTGTGCTAACAATGAGAATAAGATTAGGTTTTAGTTGCTTATTACAGATCTAAACTGAGATCCAATCTCTTCAGCCTTAAATTATTAAAAAGTCAAAAATAATTATAAAGAGTTCTTGAATATAAAGTATATAAATATGATTAAAAAGAAATGGATTAAACACCATAAAACAGGGACAACATTTGTTACAGGGAATTTCATTTAAAGTTATGATAGTAAAAATAAGATTCTATACATTATATGACTAAAAAATTGCTTCTTGTTTAAACAAAAAGTTAAATACGTATCACTTTTCAAGGAAATAATATCTTTTAATCTTAGAAAACCTATATACAATATTGTATATAGGTTTTCTAAAATTAAAATTGGAACATCAATAAGTATGTAGCCTAAAGGAAGAAAAAAGCATTTTACATTATTACAATATTTTTAATGTAATTTTCTTCATAGCCAATGCACTTAAATCAATGATGAATATTAATGAATTATAATGAAAATTTTAGATGGATTTATTGATCCACTCTTGTAGAATATCAGTTAATTTCAATGTTAAACTTCCAACAATACTTTGCCTTTTGTATATGCCACAAAACCTTTACTGAGAGACATTGAACAAAAAGTTCAGAGGCTTTGGTAAATATATATAGGTTAACAATAACGTCTCCAACATTCAAATTTAATAAATGAGTAAAAAGTGACTTATAAATAAATTATATATTGAAAAAATTTTCTTACCTTTAGAGATTTCTTGTATGGCTTCTTGCCATAATCTAAGCAAATCTGAGAAAGCAGCCATGACATAGTTGACTGATGGAGTAGAGTTAGGGCCTTCAATGATTCTGATGACATCTTGAATGAGAAATAACTTGAATTTTGGGGAAATTTGAGATGAATTAGGATCCTGTTAGAAAAGCAAATAAGAATTAAACAGCTTCAGCTATTTTTTGTTTTGAGAAAATAATACGTAGTTACCCAATGCATGCATCATTATACATCCATTATTCTTAAAATACTTTATTAGTAGCAGTTTTATTTTTATTTTATTTCATTGTTTCTAAAACTAAAATTAGGAATAGGTAATAAAAAAGAAAAGTATTATATTCTTAATTATCAAATTCAAATTCTAAAATTAAATTTTAAAAATAAATATAACATTGTGTGTGCGTGTGTATCAACATATATTATTTCAAACTTTATTATAATGAGTATTTTGTATTTGAAATAAACATTGCATTTTTATTTACTAAACAGTGTTTATTCTGTCTAATTCCAGAAATTTTAGTAAAGAAAATGTGTCCTCCAGCAGGGATCAATTGAATCTGTGTCCCCTTCTGAAAAGGAAACCACTGTTTGATCTGGCATACTTTACCATTTAGCCAGAAAGAATATCACAATAAGCAAGGCTTTATATATATATTACACACACAAAAGGAAAATAAAATTGCAACATCTTGAAGAACAATGCTAATTTCTTGATATATGTAGAATGAGCATATTAATGGGTAATAGATATTTTGATAAAAGTATTCAACCATCTTGTAATGTAGTAAGTTTCATACCAGTGTAGAGTGTGTATATAAGTATTAAACAGTAATGTATACACTGTGCTATGATTCAGTGGTGGTGAAAGACTGGAAATACAGATATTCTAATTGTTTAAAGAGGTTGAATTGTGAACTTTTGATATGCTAGATAATCATTTTGGAGAACTGCTGTGTATGTTAGACATGACATGTTAGTGGTGTTTTGATGTTAGTAATAGTGGCCAAATAAGCATTTCCTACAACTATAGACTAAGTTCTGGATGGCCACATAGTACAGACACCCACTGTGATTGACACATTGTAAGAGCAACAATGACAGACCAGAGCAAATATGACCCCAGGAATGTTTATTTGCAGCAGAACTATGGGTGTATACATGTATGCACAACCACGTGCACACAAACACACAGGTACATCAATAAGTCCATTGCCTAATGATGAAAAAGGGCATTACTTTAAAAAAAAAAACAACATATATTTTTCAACATAGTACACTTAAACCCAACACCTTCGTAGAACAAACATTATACAGTGAACATTTCAGATTAAAATTCAGCTAAGAGTATCTGCTAAAAATAATATTTTACGTGATATAGGATGATCCAATAAAGTGCTTATTAATCAATATACTATGTTTATTACTGGGAATTTGATTTCATAATTTTATGTTCAAAGATAACAAATAAGAAAAGTTGCTGAAAGCATTCTTGATCCAACCAAGAACCTTTTGTAGATGAAAAAACTTAACTTCCTTTATGCTTAAATCAAATGTTTAAAATACATTAACATTTGTATATATATATTTGAATATATCAAAATATTTATTGCAAAATTTGTTCAGCTTATGTGAAATCAAATTTTCATTTTATCATTACAAAATAATCAATTTTTCAATTTATCGTTATAAAATGATGAGCTGATAATCTAAAACCCTTTGTGTGGTCAATTGTAATAGAAAATATCACTGATCACTTAACATTTATTATGACTTTTTAAAAATTACTCATACACAATAAATGTTTTAAACAAAGTGAAAACAAGACAAAAGAAAATAATATTTCCCTGCAACTTTGAGGTTTTGGAAATGAAAAACAGACATTGGTTGATTCTTACCCCATCAGCCTTATGAAGACAGGATTGGATTGCTTCACTAACAGAACTGTGGGTCTGAGTTGTTCTCAGTGCATTACATAATTCTAAAAGTTCCTATAAGAAAATAAGAAGTCAAAAGTTATCAGCTTTCACAAATTGGTTCAAAGGAATTCATAAACTGATATACCGTCTGATAATGAACACATCAACTGAAACATAATAGAAATGAAAAAGAAGATGGAAGCCAACATTAATGTCAATGGTACATTTTTGTTTTAGATGATAAATCACTAGTAATTAAAAAAAAAAACAAAAGGATCAGTTAAAGTAAAACATTAATATAACATTAGTCCAATTATAACTATCATTTGTTGTATTTCTCTTCCATAGATATAAAATTGACTCCATTGATAAAATCATTATTAGTCAAATGCTGTCACTTCTAGGGATTAAATGTGTAATGTAGAAGTTTATTCATTTTGTTATTTAATTACCTGTTAGACCGACTGTAAATAATTAGAAGAATTACAACATATTTCTGAAAATCAATATGTACCTTCATGCTGCTAATAACTGATTATATTTTTTTGCTTTTAAAATAAACTAGTTCTTCACTTTCTATACATTCAATGTAAAAACAAAATCCAAAGAAAATAATTTAAACAAAATGATAATGTTAGAAACACATTATCATGTAAACACTGGATAAGATTATCATTTTTGTCATCAAAATTCTAATTGAATTCTCTTGGATAATCTTCAAACAACATTGATTCTTTCAGGTTAATGACTTATAACTCAAAGTTAATGTGTAGTGGGACAGGCAAGGCACATAAAGCAAATGTGTAGTATATCAGAAGGCACGGTGGAGTAATGAATAGCAGCTCAAATTGAGGAATCAGAGAGCCGAGTTTGAATTCCAGTCAAATCCATTACATTCACTTACATGCTAATAACCTTGCGAAAGGTATGAATCCTCTTCTTCTCCTCCCAGCTATAGGTAAATAGCAGGACAGATTGCTATCAGATCAGATTGGATGGCAACTGGTCTACCGCAGAAAGAAACGACAAACTACTGTTGGAAAAATCTGCCTCATCAGTCATGTATCAAAAGATACATGATTGCCTAATCATGTATCACGCATGGCACATAACTGACTATAGCATATCAGATACTCTTAAGATTAAGGATAAGTGATTGAATTGTTTTGTTCCTGGCTGTCAGCTCCTAATTTTATTTTATAACAATGTTGTGAGCTACAGAACTGTAATGAGAGAAATTCCCATCATCAGATAGGTTTGGTTTGTTTTGTTTTATGGCATATCAACCTCAATGGGTCAATTAATGCTGACAACATTTTTTTTTCCCCCCTGGTAATATTTTTGTTTTGTCAAAAATCTATTTCTGCTAATATTTTTTTCCTCAAAAATGTATAGCTGGTAATATTATTTTTTCAAAAACGTATTGCTGGTAATAGTTTTTTTTCTTCAAAAATTTATTTCTGGTAATAATTTTTTACAAAGTATTTCTGGTATTAAAACCTATTTTTACACTTTTATAATGCTTTTTACCTCAGTTTCAAGGTTAACTATTTGCCCATAGCTGGGACCCTAACAGGTGCTACAACCACAGGTTAGGGCAGACCTGGGAACATCAGCAATTAAGAGGTGGTTCTACGTTCCTAAAAGCCTCCAGATCAGAGGCCTTGCTGTTGGACGTAGTTTATCCTGGATGCGGATGTAGTTTATCGTCATACCCAGGATGGATCATCAGATAGATTAAGATATTGCATTTGTCTTTGTTCAAGGAGACCAAAATATGAAGTGTTTAGTATAAAATGGAAGTTTTTGAATCATTTAAAATGTTCATTTTCCTACCTTAGCACTATCAGTTGGTGTGCTTAGATGATCCCCATTATGAAGACGACATATATAGGTATAAGCATAAAGAACACTGACCACTGTATATTTTATATTTACTGATGGTTGACAATTCTGTAAAAAGAGAAAAAAAAAAAAGAAGCAAATATAAAATAGAAACATCAATGTTATTGAAAAAGGGAAAAAGAGCCTAAAAGTTAATGCCAATAATTTTATAGTTGTGCTAAAGGTTACTAATTATACTTTTAAAGGTTATCAATTAAAAATAATATTAATTAACAGATAATTTCCACTGAACAATATAGTTTGCAAATATGTATTTATCAAGATAGTTGTGAAGATGTTGACTTTGTCAAAATTCAAAACCTCCTTATAATAATTTCTATTTTTTATTTTGGTCTGAATATAATCAAATAAATTAGAAACTATGGTATTGTGCTAGCGTTATATGTTTGCAAAAATAATCTGTTTACTTTAGATATCAGTATATGATTACTAAAATAGGACTGAGTAAAAAGATAGTGTAAATTCTTGCTAAGGAAAGAAATGAAAACTTCTGAAAGTGATTCAAAAGAGATCCACAGATATCCACTGAGTTTTCTTTCAGTAAATCATGACTTTAGTAGGATATTTCATCACATATTAATTTTGATATTAATTATGACAAAAAGCAGATAATTTTGAGAAAAAAACATTATTGGAATATCATTTTAGTACTAAATGTATTTGACATTCATTTTAGATTGATTTTGCATATATGAATAATGAAAACTTTAAAATTTATATAACAAGAGGAAAGTTTTTGCTTCAGTTGGTAAAGTCATTACATTCTAATAAGGGGTGTAATAATAGCACAAAAGTCAAACATAAATCACATCTGCCACTTGAATGAATTGTCTGTAATCCAATGGAATAAAACAAATCTTTAGTATTTAAACATGTCATATATTATTTTCAAGTGCATTTCCAATCAGCCATTTGGATGAAATCAAAAAGCAATATGGTGAATAGAGAATGAGCCAAAATTTCCATTTTTGTTAAGCAATGAAGGGGAGTCATCTTAAAGTTATAACAATGGCACAGGGGCTTTTAATTTCCCAAATGCCATCATATTGCTTCACAAGTGTTTTTTTTTTTTTTTAACTATGTGGATATGGGATATTTTACAAATATATAAATAATTCCAGCAGAATATGTTGGATTGCCAGGTCTCAATGATTTTTCATAATCTTGAAACAACAAAGTTTAAATTAGTTAAATAAAATATAATTTGAAAAAAGTGAAAAATGAGCTACAGGATCAACCATTAAAATAGCATTTCTGAACCACTGATTTGGGTGGTTCACTGAAATCAAGAATAACATTCAACCTGGATGATAAGTACTTAACAATGGCTGAAGTAAGCCCCTTAATGTCTGCAATATTATTTAAAATGAAAAAAATGATACCAACTAAAAGATACTCATGATCATTTGATCAAGAATTTATCTGCATGAGATGCCACTTATTAATTTAGTAGTGAATGAATGCAAAAGAAAACTTTTTAAAACTTACACGGAGGAGTTCAGAGATGTTAAGAATATTTTCTCTTATTGGTGGACTTTGAGGTGTGTTTTTCTCTACCTCTTCAATGTCTTTCACTTTTCTGTTGTCCTGAAAAACAAAATCGTCAAACCTAGAGTTAAAGGATTATGTGTGCCCAATAAACGTATTTGACTTATTTGAGCTAAAGTTAGCAAATATATTCTCTGTGCTTTTATCTTAAAAAGATTTTTAATGTAATAATTTTATTTTTCATATTGACTGAATATTATATTTTGAGATTAATTTAACTAAAACCTCAGTGATTATGACAGTAAACACTCAAAAATATTTGGAAAAAAACATTAGTTTTTTTTTTTTATTTGAGTGGAAAAAAACTCCCTGTAAGCATGTAAAATGAAAGTCAGTTTAAAGACTCTTCCATACAAACCTTATAATTCCACCAAGGAGTCCAAATTTCAATTATGCCACCAAGTTGACCATTTGATATCATCTTTTGAAATTCTTCTTTTTCGGATTTAGTCAGTTTTTCCCAAATTTTGTCTGTATCAGAGTCTGAAAATGGTGAAAGCTAAAATTGAATTAACTGAGCTTTTACTGATCATTTACTAAAGAATAATAATTGAAAGTGATATGTTGACATATTTAATTCTTGGGTGGATGTGAATGTACAAGGAAATGCTGATAGGTTCTCATCCTGACCAAGAAACTCTTCCCCAAAATTCTGATGTTTGGTCATATTTTGGAAAGTGGACTGAATCAAGACATTTTCAGCACCTCTTTGTATATGGAGTTTGATAAGAATTTAGAAAATAAAACAACCCATAATTTAAAAGTCAATTATAGTTTTATATTCTTTAAATAATTTAATGAATAAATAACAATATGACTAAAAGTTAAAAAGAAAAAAAGTGCACAACTTTGCATAACGATAACCAATTGATATACAATGTTTGTCCTAACAGGTGAAATCAAAATATCGTGTGTTGAGTGTCTTTTCCATGAAATTGGTTAATACAAAATGACTGTAGTTAGGCAAGGGAGAGAATTCTAATTATACACAGATAAAAATCCTGTCACAATGTGGTTCATTAGAGATCCTGGAAATTATTAAGAATTTGAATAAGGTTTTTATATACTCATCTTCTTTAGAACATTCATATATTTGACAATTTCAGAAACACAAATGATACAAATAATTTGTTGGTAAAGAAAAGAAAACTAGATTGTAGTTTGTTTCTTGTATTTGTAGTTGATATAATAGTACATAGTTTACGATAAAATTTCAGAAAAGATAGATAAAAAAAAGAGGGAACTGATTTTTATATATATATTAAAAATTAATAAAATTAATTGGTCATCATCATCAGTCCTATAACTGAGTGTTGTTGTAGGGTTGCTGCACAGCTGATCATCTGACCAGTTCTTTTCACATATCTGGATTGAAAGCTGGAGATGTATTCATTCATGTATGTCTTGGGCAAATAAACCTGGCAAAAGCTATCCCACTCTGACACAAACCACAAATGATGTCCTTTGACTTGAAGGCTTGCCTTGGCCATAGACACATGGTCATTGATTCCAACAAGGGAACTCTTCACCCTGGCTGTTGACTTCAGTCCAAATCTTCTGCGCAGCAATTCCATGTCATCATCTCACTGGCTATATACATAGCTATGAAGCTTAGTCTACCCCATTCTGCCAGATAACTGTTGACCCTATAAAGAAAATGCCTCTGCCCTTTGAAAGGTGTTGTTTTTAATCTAGCTGGGTGTCTAGACAATCTCCTCACTAGGAAAGCTTGGTGAGGAAACTAGTTTAGTTTCCAATGACCTGACCATATGGCAGATAGTATTGGGTTACATGGTACCAATAGCACTTGTAGAGTGACCTGACATAATAACTGGTATAGATAAAAAAAAAAAACGATAATAATAATGCTTCAGAACACTATTTTGCTCCCTCCTTCATAAGATTTTGGATAATTTATCATAAGGAAACTGAATGAAATGGGCTAAGCTATATGTCCAGACACATCTAAATGCAAAAAAAAAAAAAAAAAAAAATAATTTCAACATTCCAACATCTTCAGCATCTGCTACTGGTGCATGATTAAAACTGATGCTTGAATTTTTATATATCTCTCCCCTTCCTTCACATATAATTCCATCAACAAAAAAATTACTTTAGTCTGATGAATTCCTTCTAGAGAACAAAATGTGTTACATAAAATTTTTTTCCACTTGGTCATTAATTTTCATTGTTCTGATATGTAAAAATTTATATTTATTTAATTTATATATACATAATTTATCACCCCATTAAATGATTACTACAAATATAAGTATAAATAATTGTGTGTTCCTATTCTGTTGTGTTCCTTTTTATGCTAATGACCTTGAGAAAGGCATGAATCCATTTCTTATCTCCACCAATAGCAAGTTAGACTGGGCTCTCCAGCCTTAGGTGGCAGCAGTCTAGAAACACAGTTCAGAATCCCAAACTGTGAAGAAGGTAACAAGAAATCACTTCACTATCTTTTCCAAGAAATCATGGTAATTCACAGCTAATAAAGAAAAGGAAACTGTGGAGAGACATGATCACCTATGTCCAAAAGGGATAGGGTATTTTTTTTTTTAAAATGGAGTAAAATAGTTTGGCCATGGATGGTGAACAAACAAATAAAATACACTCAATATATAGATTATTTTTGGTGTTCTTGAATTAACATAATATACCTGTTATTGGTGATAATGTGAATTTAAGTGCCATATTATAGTCTTGTTTCTTTTTCTCTATTTTGTCTTTTCAATGAAATAAAAAAAAATTTAACAAAAACATTTTTCTTGAAAACATACTCTTGTTCTGAAAGAATCTGTTCCCAAGCAATGTTTCTATATCACATTTGTTTAAAGCACATATGTTTATGTTAGTTCTACCACTTTAAATGAATTATTACTTTATACAGATTCCAAATGTTAACAGACAAAGAATATAAAAATCTCACCAAGATTTAAACCTTGAAGACGATCTGAAAGGTCAACTTCATCCTCTAGAAAAAGAAACAAAATAATTTAATTTAACAAAGGAATTTTCTAGTATATTTTTCATTTAAAAAGTTGATTAATTACTAAGTTGAATTAAACATAGTTATATACATCAGTGTTTACAAGTTGTAAAAAGTAGTGTTGAATTTTGTGCAAGGTAAAAAGAACAAAATTTTATACATTTGTACTAAATGTATAACATTGATTTTGCTTCATTAAAATTAAGTCTATGACAAATTCTTCAGAATAAAAACTATGAAATCAGTCATCTTTAATTTAGTTTCTCATTATTTCAATATTTATATTGATGTATGGATGTTTATTAAAATGTAATCAAAAAATAAATTGGAATATTGGAATTGTTTCTCTGAACAAATGTGAGTGTAGCTCAGTGGCAGAGCTGATGAAAAAGCAATTGAATCCATAGATATTCTGATATTGATGTGAAATGAAAGTTAAGAAACCAATAAAATTTGCCACATTTGCATTTTAAGCAAATAATGATAATTAATAATAATCATCAGAATTAACATTTTTTTCTTAATGCAGAATAAATTTTATTAACTAAACAAAATCAAATTCAATCTTAACAGAATTCAAGTATAAGAACATTAATTTCACATACCTTCATCATCATCATCAGAGTCAAGGTATCCATCATCATCTTCTTGAATCCTTTTGAGAGTTTCAACCATTTTATGCCTTTCTTCAGGACTTAAATACAAGAGAGAAAATCTAATTTTTGTGTTGTGTTTAAATATATACAAATATAAGCCAAGTAAGCTACCTATGATAAAACCAGTGTTTCTGTACAAATGAATTATTAAATGCAAATTAAATTTTTGCTTTTAAAGATTTTTTTTTCAATAATACTGATGAAAATGAAGTTCAGATTTAAAATTTTGCTAACAAAGATTACCAGTAATGTAATCAGCTTCTAACATTAGCTATCTTCATCAGTTTAAATTGAAATTTTATTTTATTTTCTTTGTATGAAACATTTCTTCTGGCATCTTAAAATTGGCAGCTCATTTTTTTTTACATGTTTTTGGTATTACAGTTATAATTTCATCATCTTCAAAAGTTATGAGATTTGCTCAATGTTCTCATCTCACTGTATCAGTTCCTGAGAAAAAATAAACAAATGCCATATAAAAGTTAAAAAAAAATTATATAAAATATAAGTGCTGTTAAACAAGGTAATCTGCAAATTACTACTATTCTATCTGATGAAAAATGTTCAACCAATACATTTACCTTAATATAAAATTAATTTACTAATTAAAATAAAAATTGTATGATTTCTGCATAAAAAATGAAGATTTACATTAGGGCAGAGATACAATCCAAACTAGTTCCTGCAAAATATCTTATTTTCCAAAAGGTTATTCTCATTATTTACCTGGCCATATAATCAGAAAGTCCTTCCATCACACAGTTCTTATAGAATGATTCTGAACACTGTAGATGCTTTTCACTTTTATAACATTGAACAGAACAGTAATTAGAATTGCATCTTGGACATGTGTACTTGGACACATGGAGGAGGCAGCTGAAAAAGTGAAATTATAAAATCATTTATCAACAGTTGCTTGGGTAATATTTGACTTCTTTACAGAATAAATACATTTTATGTATGACACCTTTGCTGACACTAAACACCTATCAGAACAAACATATCAAGAGATATACTAAGAACTTAAGTTTCATATTTACACTAGCTTCACACTACAGCAAAATTTCATAAATGTAATGGATTCATCTTTAGCAAAACAACTCTTGTTGATTCTACTTTATGAATTTTCCTCTCCAAGTTAAATTATGGTTAAAAAGATTCATTTCACAGATTCCAAGGAAATATATAAAAAAATGTTCTAAAAGGAAAATTTAATTAAATATTAGCTATCATAAGATTATAAAAAAAATCAACTTATATACATTTCATTCTTTCTGTATGAACTTTCCATTTGTCCTAAATGTAAGACTGAAGAAAAAGCAACTATGAATTGAGTAGATATACTATGTATAGGTATTTACAAATATATGAATGTACTGAATGCTAAGGAAATAGTAAAATTGTGTTGCACCAAGGATTCAAATGAGAAGATCTTGCCTGCTTCAAAAATCAACATTTCAAATCAAGGATCTTAAATTCCTACTTACTTTGTTGTTTTTTTTTTGCATTAACAGTAATGGTAATATTAGCTGTTTCCTGATAAGGAAACATTTAGCATTCATTGACTGAGCAGTCAATACCACTTTTGGTTGAAATTTATAAAATCTTCCTCTTAAAACAATTTTTCAGGAAAATAGTTTTCTCCCTTTCCAATATTGATGGGAGCTTCTTTCCTAATCTTTAAAGTAGTGTGAAATGTCAACATCTTCATTATGTCATTATTTTCTCTTTGAGCTACATGTGATATCCATTTTAATTGTTGCTATTGTTTAAAGTCCTCAAATGTTGTTTGTTACTTGATAGTTATTTGTTGGTAATTCTGTAGTACCAGTCCACAAGGTTTAAAGGTTTAATTTGCTCAAAGACATTTTTAACCATTGATCTGAGAAAGTGGTTGTATGCATCTGATATATTTCTATATTTAGATATTTCTGAATGAGTTTGGTGCCATGTATGCCATCGATATGAAAGTCTCAATCTGACAAGGCTATTTTAAGAACATGACTCAAGTTTTCAGGTTAATGTTTTGGTTTTGTAACAATTTAGAAATTTGTAGAAAGGTTTATTTGAGTCCTATTTTTTGGAAGACTTGGTAGAGAATGATTTTTTATTCAGGATTATTCTTATCCCAACTATAAATACCTGTATCATCAGCATAGTCCCCCACCCCTCATCATCAGTACATTGGCCTCAGGAGGGAAAGCAGGATTATTGTCTTCTATTAGTAGATTTGTTTGGAAATGTACTATGGACTGCTTAAATGATTGGTGCCTTCACATCAGTGCTTGTAAATACACAGGGCATAGCCTAAGAAAAGATTAAATAGACTGGGGCTCTCATTTCCTCATTGTTGTACTCCTGATAAGGTTTGAAATGTTTCTATATTAGTACTTTTAACATGATTGCTCCAACTGAGATAACTCTGTATGTGTGTGAGTCTTGAGGACTACCTTTTTGTTTTCATAGTGCATTAATCTGTGATAAACTCCACTTTTTTGCGAATCTGATTCCATACTTCCTTCATGATATTGAGAAACTTGTTATTTAATTCAGGAAAAAGGTAAGCTATTTTCAAAAGTTCAGTCTCAATGTCAAGTGATGTTTTATCACTTAGTTTTTTTTTTTAATAGATTTCTTAATTTCTTCATCAGCAGGTTCATTATTATGTTTGGAGACAGACTGTGTAATGATTGGATCTATATTGGTACATGTTCTATCAGGGCCGGTGCTAGGGTCTCGTCCCCACCCTGAAACACTGATATGGGGCACCCCTCACTATTACCTGTCGATTTCAAAGTTTACCAACCTGGGGGGATCACAAACTAGAAGGAAAATTGGGCGGTGGGGAATAGCAGCACCTTTTTTTAAATTACCAAAAATTAGGCAATTATCTAATTTAAATGAAAATTACAGTACATATTCAGTAATTTACTTTTATAATGAATAGTTTTTTTATTTAAAAAAAAAATCTGAGAAAATGTTATTCTTTTTGTAATAACCATCAATATTTTGAGAAAAAATGTTTAAGTCACAAATTTTTATTTTTCCATAAATATTAATCACCAATGCATCTCTGCTGAAAAAAAAGTTTTACAAAGATTCTAACAAAACATAAATGGGATCATCTAAAAAATTTGTTTTAAAAACAGTATTTCAGTTTTCAGGAAAATCTTTCATGTGTTGAAATTTTTAAACATTTATATTTTTAAGCAATCATTTTTTTTGTTTTATCTTTCTAGAAATGTAAAAAAATAGGGACTAGAAATTTTATTTTAATTACTAGACATGGACTTCTGGTTAGTATTAGTAAAAAAAACAAAAAACTTAGAGATCCTCTTTAGTGGATGACCTTGGGATAAAAAATGATTTTACCAAGATATATTACCCTCTTAATTGATTTAAAAGAACTGTTCAAAAAGAAAAGTACAATTTAAAAAAATAAGCACAACTGAAATCAGCACTTCTACCCCCCACTCCTCAGTAAGCATAGCCAGCCCCATAACGTGCTTGAGAGGTTTGGTGAAGAAGGCACCGGCCCAGTCAATTATTATAGTTGATGAGTGACAATATAACTTAGGTAGAAAAAAAAGTAAAAAGTACAGAAAAAACAAAAAACGCTGCTAAACTAGCCCTTTTGGACCTCCAACTTTGTCGCGGGTTTTTGCATAGTACGTACCACACAGGCCATATAGATACACAATGTATATTATTAATTGATGACTGACAATGTAACATCAGTTTAAAAATAATTTAAAAAAATTGACAGATGGCCATAAAACAGTGCCGAAAAAAATGGCAGAAGCTACAACAGAGCTCAAAAATAACACCTTCTATGCAGGCATCCTGGATTCTATTTCTGCAGGTATCTTTAATTTATTGTGGTCAAGATTGAAAAAAATGTAACTGAAAGTGTTTTGAGACCAGGTTATTTTTTTGGGGGGTCATTTTGATTGTTATTGTGATGTTTTTCTCCACATTACATTGCTGATTGGCTTTATTCATTTAGTTTCCAATTTTTCAGAGATATTGGTTTTTCAAAGTGTCAACTATTTTTTTTCATTTTTTTTTTTTTGTTTAGTATTTTTCCTTCAATTTTGCTTCTTTTGTATGTTTATTCCCCCGTATCAACTTTTTCAACTCACAATTGACATCCCATGAGAGTATCTCTTTTCTTCTAGGTATTCTTGGAAATGTTTTTACGCACTTCACTTAACATTATAACATTCCTCTATATTGTTTTGATCACGATTTAGGGACATCAATTTGGAGTCTAGTCTATCACAGAATTCTAATCTTACTCTTTCATTTTTAAGTGTTCTTTGTGGTTTATGAGTGAAAGTGAACTATTTTGTTGGTTCATGTTGCCAGTAGTTACAAGTAGTCTGTGATCAGATTCAAAGTAAGAGTTGTATACCCTAACTAACACAAACTGCCTTAGCCAAAAGTCTTGGAAAAGCCATGAAAAGATATTTTTAATAGCAGGGTAAACTGGGCTCTCTAGCCTTGGATGGCAACCAATTTAAGAGAAGGAAAACTCAATTCTAAAATTTGGAGAAGGCAACAGGAAACCACTCCAATATCTTAAGAAGTCATGGCAAAAGAGTCATTATCGCCTACGTCCTGAAGAATCACAGCATTTAAAATTTACTTACTAGCACAATAGATCAATACACAACTTTCAACTATCTGAGACACCTGCATAGTAACTTAGTGCCACAGGAAAATAATTCGTTCCATAGCAATTAAATTTCTGTTACTTTCAGTGTCTTAATTAATAATGCCTTGTGTTTGCTCGATGTATTGTTGTTAGTTTCATTTTGATTTGTTTATTTTAAGAACAAAACATCACGAAGATATCTTTTTTTTTAAGGAGTCATTTAATCATTAGAATTCCAAAAAATTGTTCAAACTAAAGCTCATTCTTTGTGCTGCCTTTTAGTGGATCGAGTCATTCTCCCAAAAAACTGAAGAATGGATCAATTGAAAATGAAATGTCACGTTAATATTAACAACAAACAAAAAAAAGTAAAGACGTGAAGAACTCATTCTTGGAATTTCAGCAATTCGAACAATTCTTGGAATAATTGGGAAGAAAAACAAGTGTGCCTATCTCAGTTAGAACCTGTAACGAACCCCAACATTTTCTTGTTTAGTGTTTTAATATCTTATGATGTCTAAAAAAAGTTTTAAAATTTTTAATATAATTTTATAAAACGTAAACACTGAAACTGAAAAGAAATTCCTCCGAGTACTTCTCTGTTAGTTGTAGAATAAAAACTTAAAAGTAATCCGGTCGACCAAATCTGTGATATTGAGAATGACGCTTGTTTACCATAACTCACTTCAGAAAAGAAAAGCATAATTTCAAATTTAATTTACTTACTCAAACTCAAACAAAAATTCATATTTCGCATTAAGACGTATGCTTGCAGTAAGTATCGAATATTTGCTTTAAAAACCAAAAACTTAAAGTGAAAGAAAAACAAATTTTCCTTAAAATAAAACTTTACAAAAAAGTGATGGGCATATCGAAGTCAATAAAAAAGATTTTCTGCTATTTATGTAGCGTTTACCATGTTTGTGTTGATAGATTTCTCGTGAATGATTGTTTACTTTCAAAAATAATGTTTATTGTTTTCCGTGAGTAAAAATGCTCTTCTTAGTGAGTCTTACACATCTTCTTTGGTGATAGATATGATAATGTCCCACAGGATAAACTCATTTTTTTTAATACACATAAAAAGTAAAACATATCATAACATAGTACGGAGAAAATCTTGATCATTAAACTTTAGAAATTAATGTGCTATTTGTTTTTAACTTTAACACGTGTTCGTTCTTGAGTTCTGTTTCAAAAATCATGTTTCAAGTCGAAGGAGATTTTTATTCTGGAAATAAACATTGCAAGAATAAATTTAAACAATACTAACACTTAAAGTGAAAAGAAAAACTTACAAAACACATGGTACATTTTTGTCATTTATATGTGGACGAACTTCCTCGTCAGAATTGATAGTATCCATGTCGGAAAATGAATGCAGAAATTTGTGTAAGAAAAGTAACTCTTGTTAAATAATTGTCTCCCTTGGAATCAGATAATCAACTTCGTTTCTGTCTCCACTTTTTTCCTTTGATGGTTAATAATTTTTTATTAAAACTTTTCTTGTTGTTACATTTACAATTTTTTGAGTTTTTTGGATGGAAAGTGATTCAAATTGTTAGTATTTTTCGAAATTGGAAAGCTCGTGTTTTTATTTTGTTTTATTTTTTCTTCCTTTTAAACTATATTTTAAAAGTACAATTCCCATTTTTTATTATAATTTTGTTGTGAAATGGTGTACAAACTATTATTTCATAAAATTTAATAAATTCCACAGTCAAGATTTGCAAAGCCAGACCGTGTGTGTAATTACATGTTGTATTAGAAACACATGTGTAACTCATGGTAGAATATTAAAAGGTCCAACTACAAGAAAATTGCCGGACTCAAGTTAAGTCCAACTGAAGATAAAGAAGACAAACAATAACAAACAAGATCGATATATATATAAACAAATATATGTATTAAACAAAATAATTTTACAATGGACATAGACAGTTAACATTGTGTTTGTGTGTGAACATTTGTGTTTGTTCTTTGGTGAATGTTCGTATTTTAGTGAATGTTCGTACGTACATGCATGTTTGTAATGTTCATAGCATCTTCCCAGAAATGGGAAACGCTGTCTTTTGTGAGTAGTAGAGGTGTTTGCTGAAATGAAGAAAGAAGAGAAAGAATTACCTCACCTCCATGCGAGGTGGGATGCGGCACGAGGCCTGAGGGAAAAGGAAAAAGAGATCGAGGCAAGAAGTCCCCCAGTATTTATAGTATGGGGAGAGAGACCCCTAGTGACAATTTGGGAATTAAGGAGGAGGTAACTCCGACAATATTAATAGATGATTCAAAAACGTTTTTACTTTGGGGTTGCAAAAATGTTTGAATTAATATAAATATACATATGAAATCTTATCCTAATAAAAATCTCATTTTATGCTCTTTAAACAATCTTTAGAATATAAAAAGGCAACATTGTATATATTTAATAATGTACTAAATTTAACAAGTTGATATCTCATGGAATGGAAAATATTGTAATAAAATGTTACTGTAAGGAACTTAAGGACATAGTTCAGTACAAGTTTCAGTAAGTTTTATTTAATTAAAGCTAAATTAAACAAGATGTATGGTGGCATGGGGGTTAAAATGAACAACTGATTTACCCACACCAAGAAGATTAATGAAGGGTGATAATGACAAAGAAATACACAGGTAATTTTAACAAAACAAGAAATTTATTCACAAATTTACATGTTGAAGTAGTGTCAGTAGCTCATTTCAGGAAAATAAATCAGAATTCTAAAAGTCTGTAGTATTAATATATTTTCATGAAGAGGAAGTTTTCAAACAAAAGAAATGATCTAAGGTAAATGTAAAAGAATTTGTTAGTTATCAAAGGGATATATATTTTACATATGTTCAAAAGTAGACAAATTGAGGTTGAAATACTTAGCTTTCTTGACTAATTGAGCGAAAAATTCTTTGAAGTGCTGCATGATAGTTTGATAATGTAATTGATGAGTAATTTAACACTGGCAAGCACTTCAATGCTGGTCACAAGGAATTGAAGCAAAACCTTTCACATGACTTCAAACACTCCTCTGATTAATTTTTCTCCTCATTTTATATCAAAATGAATTTTTTTAGACTTGCTACTTTCTTTCCTTTTCCTTCTTGGCTCACTTGTTAATTTCTGTGAAGGCAAGGTTTTCATTGGTCCAAAAACAATTTCACATAGTCTTGCAAATGTCTTTCCTCCTCTTCCTCCTACTTGGCTCCTCAGTTAATTTTTGTGAAAGACAAGGAATTCATTGGTTCAAAATAATTTCACATAGGCTCTTAAATTTCTTTCCTTCTTCTCAGCTCATTAGTTCATTTCTATGAAAGACAAAAATCTCACATAAGCTCATGATTTTCTTTCCTTCTTCCTGTTACATCCTTCCTAAAACAAGATCATCTTCTGATTCATGCTACACTAATTTCAACTGCTAGCCAGATGTGAATACTCTGAAACCCAAGACTGAACTAAAATTCCATCAACTGTGCATAGTCTCTGCACATAGTTTGTTTTTACTCACACACTCAAAGAAAATACAATCCAGAATTTTCACCCAATAGCACCCACTTTTGCCTAAAGAAACAAAATAAAAATTGGAGCCAATCTGAGCCTAAGAAAAGAGCATAAAAGCCTATCAAAGGGATAACTTTGGCAGTTGGACGGGATAACTGTCTGGATTCACAATGCTCGTTGGAACACAACCTCCCATCTCCAAAAGGCAACTCGCCAAAGTTCATCACCACAATAAGTCACAACTCAACCTCCTTCTACCATCTCCTCTGTAGATGACTTTTACAATTCCACTTTTTTCAATGAGAGACATGTATACCAATTTACCATTTGTTGTATTTTATGTTAATACAATTGCTTATTTCTTATATCTCATTGTTTTTTCTTTGTTCTGCCACCATATGCTTGATATAGCATTCCTCAGTCCTCTGACTTTGAAGGGACTGAGTGAAAGGAGTTATTATTTTGCATTTACTACAGATGAAAGAATTAATGAAAAAATAGAATCAAATTTCCTAATCTCTATAAATTCTTAAAAAACTACACAACTTGTTATATAGAATTTCTGGAATAAGGTGTTATTATTATTTATATTATTCACATTTGGACTAATGTCTTCATCTTTGTTGTTGTTATCCCAACTTGAAGAACGTGAAGCCTTGAACCTCCAGGAAATCTAGTTTATTAAGGCATTGGCTTGTGAATTTGATGACATAGTAACTGTGAGTTCAATCTCTTGGTTGGATAGTGTAGTCTTAGACTCGGTGAAAACATGGTGAGCAATAATTGAGCAGCAGTAAATAAGATTGTGTCAATAAGAGCAATCTATTACTGCAAATTAAATAAATGATTCAGTCTGAAATTCCCTCAAGATGACTGGAGGGTGCAACAGCTGAAACATTGTGATAATGATAACAAAGATGAGGATATTAGTCCTAATGAAAATATTGTTTGTTACACAGAATCAAAATTATGAATAAATTTTTGTCAACAAGTAAATTAATATGGTGTAAATATTGCTTTATTTCATTTTATTTCTTGTAATATTTATCCTTTTATAAGAATTTATTTATTTTTAGAAATATTCTGCATGTTAGTCATTAACTTGGGCTTTAATATATCCAGCTAGCAAAATAACATTACTACAGTATTTCTGTTATAATATATAGAAGTTTTTTTATATACTCTCCACAAAATGCCTGCAACATTACTTTGCAACATTGTAAATATGTTGCATTGTAACATTATATTAGCTGAAAATTGATGATTAATCCCAGGAAGATATTAGAATGCGCATTCATCATCTAAATTAGTGATTCTCAATGATAAAAATATTAAAAAAATTTTGTCACTTCTATACATATTGTTAAGTGAAGAAAAACTATTCTGATGATAGAATTAACTTGTGCAGAATTTTTCAGCTACAGCACATTGTAACTTTACCATAATATTCAGATAATGTTGGGTATAAGCTATCAATCTGGGTCCAGGAAGATAGTTGATTGCAACATTACAGTAACATTACTATAATGTCACATGTCTCCAGCATAGATTGCAGCCTAGGGCCCTTAAACTTTTATAAAGCAATAATTTTCTAGATGTTATAAGTTCTAAATAGTTTCATAAATGATATGAATATGACAAACTCACAGGCAAAGAATTAGTTTGTGTCATTGTTTTTCAACATGTTTGATTTTAGTTCAAAATGTTTAAATCTTAGAAATTTTTATAAAGCAGTGATTTTAATTTTCTAGATGTTATAACTTATAAAGTTTCATAAACTGAAATGATATCAGAATGATAAACTCCACTTGCTTCTACATACACCTGCACCCATCAGATCATTGACTGGTGTACTCTTTCAAATACTCCCACACAGTGTCAAATTGTTTCACAGACTCCCATGACACATTGATGAAGTGTCTCTGCATTATTAATGTTTGCTGTATAAACCAATTGTTTTAGGTGGACCCACAAATAAAAATTCAAAGGATTGAGGTTGGGGGAACATGCAGGCCATGAAACCAGTCCTCCCCTACATATCCATTTCTCATAGTAGATGTCAGCCAGTGCATCACGAACAATGGGACTAAAATGTGCTGTAGCTCCATCATGCATGAACCACATGTGTCTTTGTATTAGCAGGGGTACATCCTCTAGCAGGTCTGGAAGTGTATTTGAAATCAAGTCCCTGTAGACAGCTCCTGTAAGACATGCTGGGAGAACACATGGACCTACCAGACAGTCACCTACAATTTCATCTCGCACATTAATTATAAACTAATTATAAATTAATTATAAACTGCTGCTGCTGTCTAGTCTGTATTGTACCATGGGGATTCCAATCCACCCACAAATATTGTTTTTGTAAATTTGTTATTCTATCTCTTCCAAATGTTGCTTCATCTGTAAACAAGGCTAAAGAGACAAACAATGTATCAGCAGTTTGAGTAATAAACAATCAGCAAATGTTCTCTTGTGCTGAGTGATTAGAGGACGAAAGACCTTACAAATGCAAATGATACAGATACAGGTGCTGCTCTTGAAATAGCCCTCATGTGGTACTATGAGATGTACAACATGCTAGGGCCACTTGACTTGTGCTGATACCTGGACTGTCTCCAACAGTCTGTAGAATGTGTTCTTTGTGGTCAGGTGTACAAGCAGATCTTGGTCTTCCTCGATCCATAGTTTGTGGTGCCACGGATCCTGTCTCAGCTATGCAATGATAAACAGCAGCAAAGGTTGGATGACTTGGCTGCCTTCATTCTGAAAATGCAATCTTATACAGCCGTGTAGTCTTGCGTCTATTACCATGCATGTGGCCGTATATAAAAATCATATCTGCCTACTGACAATATGAATATCCTGCCATTGTTAAATGGAATACCTCTCAGCTTACTCACTACTACACACATTAAATGTTGAAGACAGACTAGCCACAAATGTATGTGAATGACAAATGTAACCTAGTCTATATATACCTTAAACTTTCTTGTTTGGTGTTAGGAACCCACCCCCAAAGTTTGTAAGTATATTTTTGATACACTCTGTATATATATTTTTAAGACAATCCTGTTTGTGTTGTGTTGGAATCTTTGTAAAACTTTTTCAGCAGAGATGCATTGGTGATTAATATTTATGGAAATGTAAAAGTTTTTTCGAGTAAAATTTAGTCATGAAAATATTGGTGGTTATTACAAAAAGAATAATATTTTCTCAGATTTTTTAAATAAAAAAAAATATTCCTTATAAAAGTAAATAATTAATGAATATGTACTGTAATTTTCATTTAAATTGGATAATTCCCTAATTTTAATAATTTAAAAAAGTGCTTCCCTTTCCTCCAATTTTCCTTCAAGGGTTTTGTGGCCCTCAGGTTGGGAAAATTTGAAATCGATATGTAACAGAGAAGGGGGCACTGTATCAAAGTTTCAGGATGAGGAGCTGAGACCCAAGCACTGACCCTGATGTGTATTAATAAAAGATACATGTTTCCAATTGTATGTTTATTGCTTTCCTTTCAATATATATATATATATAATAATCTTTTTTACTTATTTGTTTATCTTTAAGTCATGGTATACAATGATTTTTCTTATTTTTAAATTAGTGTTGTTTTAGTGTAATTTATTAAGAATATACTATTAAGAGTTTTAAGACCATTTAATGCATTGTATATATTAAATTAATAATATATTGGTATGAATAATTCTTGTCTATATTTAAGCATGACATTTCTCTGTTTTTTTTGTTGTTTTTCCTTGGATGAGAGTAGTAGAGTTGTAATGTTTATTTTGTTTATCTTTACTTTGACTATTGGCTCATTATTGCCAATTTCTTTATTTATTATTATTTATATTCAAAGATTTTTTTAATAACATTTGGCATAAATTTTATTCCTTTACATTTTCTTATTAATTTACAATACATTATTTATTAATCATAAAGTAACATACTTTCAATTTTGTTGAAAAGCATTCCCAGTTATACCATTATTTTGTTTCATTTTTACTACTAGACAATTTGTTTTATTATTTATCTTTCAAATAATTTTAAACAATAATAATAATAATAATAAAATTTTCCCTTATATTTTATAATAATTTTATACTTTAATATATTGACACATTGATGACAATCTGTTTATACTCCAACATTCAATGTAAAATATATATATGTTTTACATGTGTAGGAGCAGTGGGTAGAAGTAGTACCTTTTTTAAGGTGGATGGGTAACACTGGTCTTCATCCATCCCCTAAATCTTCAAATGCCATAACCTGTAAACCGCTTCAGCAGGCAGGCTAAATCATAAGGGTTGTGTTTGCACTGCACTACTAGGCAAATGATCTGTTCAAGATATATATATATATATGTGTGTGTGTTTGTAACCTGCACATTTGGCAGTCTGAGTAGATGTAAAGTTGCTAGCTCACTTTCATTGAGACAGGGGTAGCTTTCAGTTCTTCCAGGGGTGTCTGAGCAGCTCTTTTAAAGAGAGCACTGTTCACCAGAAGATTGCTGGAATGGTGTAGAAAAGATGATCCAAAAATTGCCTGTCTCATTTATCTGGCCAGTATAGCACAGCTGGCGGATGTCTATTTTAGCACTCAAACAAACGTTAAAAAACTAATGATGAAACTGAAAGTATTTTGTTGGAACATATGGACTCTTGTAGATCTGCTCCTCAATGCAGAACAGCTCTGGTGTCTAGAGAGCTAGAGAGATATTCTATAGATGTAGCTGCTCTCTCGGAAACTCGTTTAGCTGGTGATTATCAACTTCAAGAAGTTGGAGGTGGCCACACTTTCTTCTGGAAGGGAAAGTGTGCTGAGAAGGATAGAGTAGCTGGTGTGGGTTTTGCTGTATGTAACACATTTGTACCAAAACTTGCTGAACTTTCTAAAGGAGTCACTGAGTGTTTAATGACCCTTCACCTACATCTGAATGGATCACGTTATACTACAATCATTAGTGCCTATGCTTCAATAATGGAGAGTACCAACATTTTAAAGACTCAATTCTATGAAACTTTGAGAAGTATACTCAACATGATTCCAAAAGATGACAAGATTGTCCTCCTTGGTGACTTCAGTGCCTGAGTTGATGCAGATTGGGAGACCTGGAGTAGTTTGGGGAAATATGGCGTCAGGAAAATCAACACCAATGGTTTAATGCTTCTTGAACTCTGCACTTTTAATCTTTTTATCTTCAGCACTCAATTCAAGTAGAGGGGTGGTCATGTTACTACGTGGATGCATTGCCATTCACACCAATGGCATCTCATTGATTATATCATCATCCACAAGAGAGATATGCAGGATGTCCATATTGTTAGATCTATGCATGGTGCAGATTGTTGGACTGATCATGCCCTAGTGAGGGCCAAAATGAATTTTGTCCTTAAACCAGCAATGGAAAACAATGGAAAGCCTCCTGCATGTCTGAATATTGCAAAACTGCATTCCCTGGAAACAATTGAAATCAATGATACATGTTCATGGGACTCCTTGAAGAAGAATATATATGAAGTGGTTGAGGAAGTTCTGGGTAAAATGCCAGCAAAATGTTGAGACTTGTTTCATGAAAATGATGATGCTATCAAGGAGATCATTGCAAGGAAGAATCAGATATGAAGTTCTGTGTTGCAAAAAGGCCTGTCCAAAGAACACAGTAAACTGTGCAAAGAGCTTAAAGCTGCAAAAGCAGAAGTCCAACATTCTCTTTGAACTATGCAGGAAAAATGGTGGTCAGAGCTAGAAGATGAAGTACAGAATGCATCAAATTCAAATAATACTAAGCAGATGTACTGCTTGATGAAACAAGTATTTAGCCCCAGCTTCACCAAGATCACTCCGCTCAGGACAGAGGACAGCAATGATCTCCTTACATGTATGGCATGGCCAAAAGATAGAAGAAACACTTTGATGGTCTACTAAACAGACCCTCAAATGTGGTCCCTGAGGTTCTCGAGAAAATACCCTGAAGACCTATAGTGGTAGAATTTGACAATTCATGGCAAGGTACTGCATAGTATGGAGGGACACAACATGAGTAGGGCTGTTGGGGTTGACTGCCTTCCTGCTCAGATATTCTGTTATGGTGGAATACATTTAAGTCAACTTATTTCTTGATCTTATTTTAAAGGTTTGGAGAGAGGGAGAAGTGCCAAAAGATTGGCGGGATGCAACAATGATACCTATATATAAGGGTAAAGGTGCCCAGGAATTATGTGGTAATTATAGAGCGATTGCTCTCCTTTACTCATCAGGTAAGATCTTAGCCTCTGTTCTCCTATTAAGATTAAACCAGAAAATGGTTGACAACATACTGCCTGAATCACAGTGTAGTTTCCGCCAATACAGAGGGATCGCAGATATGATTTTCACAGCATGACAAATATAGGAAAAGAGCTGTGAACAACAATTGAACCTTTATCAAATATTTGTAGATCAGAGGAAGGCTTTTGACACTGTTAATCGTGCTGCTCTTTGGAAAATCCTCTCAAAATTGGGCTGTCCCCACCACTTTCTGAGGTCCTTCCATGACTGTATGGAAGCCTGCATCAGTTTTGGCAGTAGGTTTGCAGCAAAGACAAAAGTCTTCTTTAGTTTTTTTCTATGCCAATGACTGTGACTTGGTAACACACACAATTCAGCATGCACAGGAGTTCATGGATCAACTATCAGGGTCATGTAAGGCTTTTGGACTGGCCATCAGCCTTGACAAGACAATGGTGATGCATCAACCTGCTCGAGGAATTCAGTATATAGAGTCATCAATCTATGTTGATGGTATTCAACTTGGGGTAGTTGACAAATTTGTATGCCTTGGTAGCACCCTCAACCACCACTGCTCCCTTGATGATGAGATAGCATTACGGATTAAGAAGGCCTCCGATGCATTTGCAGCACTTAAGTTCTGAATCTGGAGTCAGAAGGGCATAAAAAACAAACAAAAATTAAAATATATAATGTCTGTATTATGTCATCTCTGCTATATTCATATGAGTCATGAGTAGTTTATCATAAACATCTGAAGATACTGGAACATTTTCATCAACAATGCCTTCAGTCTGTGTTTGAAATCCATTCGATGTCTCACATCCCTGATATTGTTCTACAAAGTGCCAATTCACTCCCTGTGGAAGAAATTATACACAAATACAGATTGTGATGGACAGGCCATGTTATTTGTATGGCAGATGACAGAATACCAAAACAATTAATGTATGGAGAATTGGAAATGGGAAAAAGACTGCAGCACAAGCCAAAACTTTGTTACAAAGATTGCCTTAAAGAGTCACTGTACAGGTGCAATATTGGTCTGGATAACTGGGAGACTCTAGCTGAAGACTGGGTTTCTTGGAGAGCTGGTATTGCTGACAGCATCAAGATCTTCCATGAGGCATCACAAAAATATGCAGAACTGAAGAGAAGGGATACCTGAATTTCCATGAGGTGTCAAACAGGCCTTGTGCTCAATGCAATTGGATATGTCAGGCAGGTCTTCTCAATCACCAGAAATCACACCAACACCAACAGTCTATTGCATATGACAATTTCATATTGGCATGCTTTGAATGTCTGACCTGCACTAGAGTGTGCAAGTCCAGGTCGGGCCTGACAAGGCATATAAAAAGACACATTGGAAGTGATGATGTTCATAGTCAACTTCCACCACCTGGAAATGATTTGACATGCCATATATGTAACAAGAAATGCAGATCAATGGCTGGCTTTATGAGCCACTGTCGTTCACACAACAAATGAATGCAGTGTTGTGGGGGGAGTTTAACTAATGAACTGGACATGTCAGTGATGGTCATACTCACTTTGTGAGTTGACAGCTACTATATATATATATATATATATATATATATTGTGTGTGTTATTTAGGCAAAAAATGTTCTTTAAGGTAAATGTTATTAAAAACAAGAGATATTTTGTGCCAATTAATTTTATTGATCAACTTTTCTAAATTGTGAATAATCCTTCTCAGATAAGGAGGAAATTCTGTCAGAAATTTTCCAAAGTTCATTTCAGAAGAAATATGGTTCAAGTTTTTAACTTTCATAAGTCATCATTAGAGTAGGTAGAGACAAATGGTAATTTTCATAGAACTGGCAAGTGTAGTGACATGGATAAAGAGTGTTATGACATAGGCAAGGTGTGGTGTATGTGTTTATTTATTTTTATATATATTTAAGGATGCAGGCTCTTAAATTATAATTGTCTTTACTCATAGATGGTTGTTTTTGTTCTGTGACTACTGCTTTGAGAATCATAAGTCTGTTTTTACTGTTTGATTTTGCTAGTATTTTGATATTGTTTGTGAGTAGCTGTCTAATGTTACTATGATCTTTATGTTGCTTATTAATGTGTTGTCTGATGGCAGTCTGGTCTGATAGGTGGCAGGTGAGTCTGTGAAACTGTGGTTGTGGTATATCATATGTAAAACTTATTGTGTTTTTTTTATTTACAGAGAAATATTTTGTTCATAGAAGTGTATAGTCTCATATTAAAATTAGTTCCTGATATAATGGAATATACATACACCTGTTCTCCCCCTCACTGGAATATATGTTACAGCTGGTGTCCGTCATAAATACAGACGGACATGTAGGTACAACAGAGTTTAAGTCTATGACGATGCACATTGGACTACGCCATTGGCTATCCTATTGGTCTACACCTATTACCTGCGACTACGACAAGTACTGGTCGATTACCGCTACCATGTACTACTTGGTAACAGTAGCCAAAACCACTTAGCTACTTCGATCAAATATATCCCTTTCTGGGACATATCAGTTCCTGTCACATTCACAGATGGAGAGGGGATAATTTTCTGGAAGAGGGGAAGAGTAAGGCTCGCCTGTCTCATTCTCCACTTTGGTGATTGGACTTCATGTGCTGGTTTCCAAGTTACTCTTTATGACTGATATATACATATATTAAATCTATTGCATCATATAGGAAATATGAACATATGTTTATGTTTTGTCCAAAGGAAATTTAAATGATATGAGCTATTGGATGAATAAATAATAGATTTTTAACATAGTATGTGATTTTTTTTTAAAAATCAGGACAAGAATTTTTTATTTATGATGAATCAAAATGTTGTAATGCAATCAAAAGCTGAGTTTGATTAAATAAGTTTTTGCAATGATCTTTTTGAATATCCAATAAAAGTAGTTACATCTAACAAAATTCAGTCTTTGCTGGATATCCAAAAAGATCACTGAGGTAAAAAGAAACAATCTCAAACCATTTGCTGAAAAAGTTTAGCAACAATACAGTGACACAAATCAGGAAAGCAAGAAGAAAAGAAAAAAAAAAAGAAAGTGGGGATGAGGCAGAAGCTGAAGAAAGAAAGAAAGAAAGAAAGAAAGAAATGAATCAAAGTACTCTTTGATACTCTTGGGCAAATCAGTAATCTGATATTGATAACAGGTCAGTATCCTGTATTTATGATAAATGATGTTGATAAAGATTCAATAATTGAAAGAGAAGCTTTCATGTCAATGATTATGGTTGTTTGTGTCTGGTGATTAGAAAATACAGAATAACTTTGGCAAATTGGCACAGAAATAAGTAAAGTGAAAAAAAATAGAGGTGGCTGGCAGAGAATAGAAAGTGAATTTAAGCTGTAAAAAGAAATAAAATAACAGGCAAATTAAAAGCCTCAGCAATAAAAATAAAAGCAGTAGAAAGCTGAATGAGGTCAGCTAGGTCATGCTTCTAGACACATTATGGAACTACTTGGGAACACAGGGTACTGTAATCAATTTCCTACAATCCGAAATATGTTTTGGCTTTAAATAATCCATGGTTACTTAAAGCCAAAAGCTATGGTATAATGTCTATTATCAGACTATCAAAGCCCTAAAATCTAGGAGTGATATATATATATATATATATATATATATATATATATATATATATATATATATATATATCACTAAACCAGATAAAGGTTCTGGCAGGGTTATTTTAGATCACCAAAATTATGTTGGTAAAATAGTTTCCATTTTACCAACATAATAAGGATTCTTCTAAATTTAAGAAGATATGTCTGGTGAGTACTTGTAATAAAACCAACAAAAAAGAAGTGAAAGTACAAAGATGGTTACACACAGTTTTTAAGAGTAATTTAATTTCCAAGGAAGTGAACAACCGAATCAGACCTGTTGGGTCTCAATGTCCTAGATTATATGAGTTGCCTAAAGTGCACAAAAACAATGTGCCTCTTTGGCTTATCATATCCATGATAGGATCTATACAACATGAAATGGTTGGCAGAAATACTCCAACCGGTTTCCAAGTCATCCTCCAACTACTTCATTTCTGACTCTTTTAAGTTTTCTGATTTAAGAAGCATATTCTATTAACAAGCTTTTAGTGTCATTCAACATTGTGAGCTTGTACATGAATGTGCCCCTTCAGGATACCATGCAAATTTGTACTGACACTCTTTATAGAGGTCACCTGGGTCCACCACTAATTCCAGAGGCTTTGTTTCTGGAATGTATGCATTTAGCTACAGAAGGGGTAGAAATTAGTTTTGATGTTATTATGTACACCCAAATCAATGGGGTTTCAATGAGTAGTCACTTGGGTCCAGCTCTGGCCAACATCTTGTTGGCTATTATGAAAGCCTTCTTTCTGAAAAAAAGCTGTAAACCCTATGTCTCTTGGCATTATGTTGATGACGCATTCTCCATCTTTAAGTCTATCAATGACATCACAGCTTTTCACACCCTTCTCAATTCCTTTCACACTTCTCTGCAGTTTACCCTAACAATTTAATGGTACCCTAGTGTCCTTGGATGTTTTAGTAGAGCATAAGCATGGCTTATTCATCACCAGCATTTACTGCAAACATACGTTCACTGGTCTGTACACAATTTGGAATTCCTTTGTTCCTAAGTCCTGCAAGATCAACTTGGTGTCCATCAAACACTGATGGTTTGTTCCCCATGTACCCTTGGTCGGGAATTGAAGAAAATCCATAATATTTTCATTGATAAATGTTTTCCTATTAATAATGTTATTAGACAAACTATCGAATGGAAAATTAAACAGTTGAAAGAGCCAGTAGTTTTTGGTCTTTCTTTGTGTCCCTTTTTATTTAAAGCTACCATGGCTGGATAGAAACAGTCAAATACTCACCAAGGCATTGGCATGTATTACATCAAGTTTTTTGACTGTGAAATTACATGTCATTTTGAGACCCTTTCAGGTTCACCTCTTTCATTAAGGATGGTCTGTCCTATTTACAAAGTATTTCTGTAATATACAATTTTAAATGTCAGTATGATGCTGCATACATAGGATGGATCAATCAGAGATTGGAGACCTGTATCAGCCATCACATTCTTGCTAGTATTGTGATAGTATTTGTCAATGCCATGGTAAAACAGAAGAAAGTTTGGGTAAAACATAAGAAAGTTTTCTTATATTTAGAGGAAACGATATATTGAAAGACTTTGGAACAAGGAGGGTTAATACATAAAATCCAAGGGAAAGATTGATGATATAATTCACATATAGACAACACCTGGAATTGGTGTGTCAAGGTTTTGAACAATGGAAAAATGACCCAGACTTAGAGGGCAATGATGATTGACATGTGTTTTACGCAGCTGAAAATGCAAGCTGTTAAACAAAAACTTCATTTTCATTAATAACAAATTTAGAGTTGATTTTTCCTGGTCAAAAGTTGAGTTGAAGTATCAGGAAGTGGTAGATAAGCCACCCATGCTCACTGGGAAGATTTAGTGAGAGGTAATAATATAAGAGAGTGGAAGAAGAAAATTCCCCAGAATTATGAAGTAAGCTGACAACAAAAGGGATTTACCAAAGTCCACTCATGAGTGGTGCTCCGGGCCATTTTTAAGATAATAAGTTTTTCTAACAAACATAAGTTACATCTGTCTCCCTTTCCATAGTATGGTTTTGCTTTTGCGATTATCTCCCAGATAATGGATAGGTTCTTATAGTTGCTTTTAATCACAAAAGTACTTTGAGAGTGTTGTACAGTTTTTGTATTTAATGTTGTTTAGTGTCATTTTGTGATGGTAAAAACACAATTTCCAGTTTTTTTTGGTCGAACCAAAGTAATATTTAACATCATCATTTGAATTGATCCTAGCTTTGTAGATTATGCCTTCAGTCATACACTGGGCATTTAGAGGCATGTTACATTTTTAAAGCAGTTTACATATATATATGATTATATCAGTAAAAAATATTACTTAGTCTGAAAAAGTCCTTTCAAAGGATGAAATGCATCACATAGGATTTTTTACAATTTTGTTATTCAATCACCTACCATATATATGTGTGCTTGTACATACAAACACAGACACAAGCACATTTATATATATAGGTGCATTAATAAGTCCATAACCTAATGATGAAAAATATATTTATTTCACACAGTAAATATTTGTTCTTCAATGTAATCTATGGCTTATAACCATATCACATTGAAGTGCCAGTTCTCATTCAATCATCGAAGTTAGGCAACATTGTGTCTGGTCAGTATCTCCCATAAATGCTTACAATCCAAAAATATTTTCTGGCTTTAAAATAACCTGCAATAGGTTGATAAGCCATAAAAAAAACAATCAATCAATCATTTCAGTGTAATCTTCTTTTTCAAAAAAATTAATGCAACACTTCTCTGTTAATCATACTGAGAAAATATCAGATCCAAATTCACCTCATAACTTTTTGGGCTACAGATTTATTGATGTAACCTTAAATATATATAATCCAGTGATTATTTTTATCTGGTTGAAAAGAAACAAAGTAATCGATGTATTTATACTACATAAATATTATAGTGTTTGTTGTCAAAGGTTAAACACACACACTTGGAAAAAGTCAAGTTTGATGTAAGAATTTATATATAGAACACCCATTGTGCACCACCTGTATAGGCATCTGCATTTATGCACTTGCACATTTATGTATTTAATTATATTCTATAATTAGATCACACAGTTACACAGAAATCAGTCTTTCTGCGCATAATTCTTCCGTTGCTTTATCTGACTTGTATGGGCTTCATTTATATTTAGCTAAATTGATTACAAATGATAAAATTTAGATGTTTCTAAATACCATTTAGCAAATAAAAAGTTAAGGTTGTTCATTTTATGACAAAAGAACAGAAGCTATAATTATGCTATAATTACTTGTATAACATTCTTATGATTAGCAGGTTTAAGCCATTATTGTGTATTCAAAGGATATATATTGGAAACCAAAATATAATAATAAAATAATATTACTGTCAGGTAAGGCTGCAGCTAACATGTAACACAGTACAATTTTCTACATGGATGTGTGGCTGGCATTGAAAACCAGCTCTCTAACTTTTGTGCTGGTGAGGAGAGCAGCTTGTCACCCAACAGAATGAAAAGCAGGACCAATCAGAAGGTGGATATGCTTCTTATAGGAGCTGACCAACATTTATATATATATATATATATATATATATATATACTAGGCTAGGATGAGGTCTCAACACTTGAATAGCACCCTCCTAGAGTTGGTGTCTTCATAAAAACACTTGGTGTACTTGGACTACTGTAAGTGTCTAAGTTGGGTGACAGGAAGAGCATCTGTCCATGTAAAACCTTGCCTCAAATCATTATGAGAAGAGATCTTCTGTCAGGCAGGACCCACCTTGCTTTGTAATCCCAATTATGCCTCAACAAAATACATGGCTATGTATGTACATATGTGTGTATATACTATTCAGTGAATGAAGCATTCTAAAATGAGAATGAAAAATTCTTTTGGAAGAAATCAGAAATTATTTACAATTTTCCAAGGCTGTATAAAATAAACAGATAGATAGATGTACACGAAATATGATTAATCATGATCTATTTATAGGATATGGTCATTGAAAATTGCACAAATACAAGATTTACTAATAAGTAAAGGAACATTGTATGGCATAAATATCTAACTTAGGAATAATCATTTTGAATTACACCCTTGATTTAGACCCAAATTTTAGCTATCAAGTAAAGAGAGAGAAATCTTGAGTACGAATTATAATTTTGGCCAGAAATTACAATTCATAAAGGACAATAAATAAGTAACTATCTTTTATATATGTATGTGTGTGTGTATATATATATATATATATATATATATATATATATATATATATTATCACTTTAAATGTCATTTTTAATGGATACTCATATTTTGAGTAGGTGCTCCTCAAGGCAGAGGAAGCTACTGTAAGTTCAATTCTTGCTGAAGTGTGCAAGCTTTTCTTTAATAAGATTTCTTGAACATTCAGACTGGCAGATGAAAATAAATAAATACACTGTTTAATAAATAAACAAACTGTCTACTCAAATATGAACATCCACTAAGAATAATGTTAAAGTGATAAAAATATAATATTAAAGTGATAAAAATCTGTTGGATTAATAAAAAATCCATTCTAAAATATAATTGTGTATTAGGGCAGAAATTCCTCTTTTATACAAGTTTCATTAAAGACCACTGACATGGTACTGTGATTAAGTTTTTTTATTTCATTTTTCTTATGTTTGTATAAGTGTTTTCTTTTCTGGACATAAAGTGTATATAACTGTCCAAATGTTCTATATAACTGAGAGCTTTTGGCTATTCTATTAGCCATTATTAGTGCTCAGATATATAGAATATTTAGACAGTTTTTACACACTTTATGGCCAGAAAAGAAAATATTTATATGAAAACAAGATGAATTAAATAAAAAGCTCAATTGCTGCTGTACCTTGTCAGCCATTATATATATATATATATATATATATATATATATATATATATGTAAAAAAATTTTAACGTCATTTTTTAAAATTAAAGATTTTTTTCTAATACTTTTTATTTAACTACGATTTGAAATATTTTCCTTTTTTAATTTTTATTTTACTATATTCTTTTTTAAGAACAGTTAAATGTATTAGAATCCATTATATTATGTAGGATTATTTTAACATTAAGTTTAAGTATGTATATGATTTTTTTTTTTTTTTTTTTTGTATATGACTATGACAGCAGAAATGGTTACTTAATTTCACTGATTCAGTAAACTTTTCTTTTATATATAAACCTATTATTATAATATTTAACATGTAAGTACTGAGGACATGGGTCATTCAAAAGCTTACATGTTATGGTATTTCATATTAATTTTATTTTACTATAGTTGTTATTTTGGGATTCTTTTTAATGCGTGTAGTATTATTTAAAAGAAATTTAGGTTAGAATTCATTCAATTTAACTACAATTTTAATTACAAATTCAAAATTACAACTTTAAAATTTTAAAATATTTTCATTGTTTAGTTTTAATAGACTATATTACTTTATAACAGAAGGAAAATTACTCATATTAAGTAAAATTATTTTTCCATATCAAAGTATATGTAAATTATTTTTTTTTTTTTTTTTTTTTTTTATAAACTTTTAAATTTAAATATTATTTAAGTAATATTAATGGCACTTACTACAAAACTAGCTAAGTCATTTCTCAGGTTTAGTAAACTTTATTTATTTATTAATAATTAATTTATTTATTTCAAATATATGTAACCTAATTAATAAAGTTTCATATGTATGTATAAATAACAGGTTAGAATTCATTTTATTTTACTACAATTTTAATTTCAATTTTAAAAAAATTACAACTTTAAAATTTTAAAATATTTTCATTTTTAGTTTTAATTTAGACTATATTACTTTATAACAGAAGGATAATTACTCATAGTAAGTAAAAATTTTTTCCATATCAAAGTATATGTAAATTACAATTTTTAAACTTTAAATTTAGATATTATTTAAGAAATATTAATGGCCCAGACTACAAAACTATCTAAGTCGTTTCTCAGAATTAGTAAACTTTATGTATTAATTCAAGTTTAAGTATGTATATGAGGTTACATCTTTTTTTTTTTTTTTTTTTTTTTTTATATAAACCTAGTAATATAATGTTTCTCATGTAAGTACAAAGGACATGGGTCATTCAAAAGCTTACATCTTATGGCATTTCATATTAATTTTATTTTACTATATGTGTTTTTTTGGGATTCTTTTTAGTGTGTGTAGTATTATTTAAAAGAAATTTAGGTTAGAATTCATTCAATTTAACTTTAATTTTAGTTTCAATTTTAAAATTACAAACTTTAAACTTTTGAAATATTT